>PNEQ01038721.1:0-11890 GCA_003012365.1 Medauroidea extradentata | reverse complement strand
TAAAATTTTACTGTGGTCAATTTGAAACCAAACAAGCCAGGAAAATAATCAAATGACTCTACTTTAAAATTCCTTGACTATATTTATATTGAATTTTGAAAAGGTGAATTTAAATTAACATGTCCCCAATTACTAGGTTATTGAATTCTGTTGCATCACACCGGACACCTGACAAACTCGCCCTGAAAATGGCATATAGTCTGTTAAGAAAGATTTAAATATAAATTTAAATAAGAAAATAAAAACACTTTATAAATATTTAAACAGGATGGGGAAGTGGCTGAACACTTCACAATATGAAATCATGCTGGAACCTTCTAAAATATTCCCAGGAAACGTGATCGTAAACAGGGGAGGCAGGCGGTTTGGACGGCAGAGCGAGCTTGGCCGCGGGACCGCTAAGATGGTGTAGGGCGCGTGTCCTGACGGGAGCGGAGTTTTACTGGATTACAAGCCAAGTGAAATATCTGTATCCAGGGAGTTTTCTAAGGTGGCGTGTCGCCCGCTGATTTGTTTTTCATTTGATGTTAAATAGTTGAGCTGTGATAAGAAAAGAAAAAAGAATAAAGCGTTTAGTTTAAAAAGTGGGAAGTCTTGGACTAAATTCATTACCTTCTAGTCGTTTTTACGGACCCACTTAAGACCCCTGAGATAAGAGGATGCTCATTGCTGACCGGCGCACAAAGAAAAAATTAATATAAAGGTTAACGTGGCTGTATGTACCACCACAACTTTATTCCGAATCACCTATACATGTATGCAAACGTAAATAATTAATGAAATAATTTGTATCACCTACATAACAGTATTACAGTATTTTGTTGACTTATTGTTCATACCATACGGTATCACAGCACAGTTTGTGATTATACATATTTGCTAAATGTTGATAATTACATTTAGCAGAAAAATAGTTTCTAATACACTTGACGTCTTACACTTAACGAGTTTTATGACTCATCATATTATAAAAATAAATTCATGTGTAACTTAGGTTAGAATATACCATGAATTGCAGAATTGCAACAGAGACTGATATTCACTTGTTTTTCCAGGATATTTTATTTAACCGAAATATTCTCAAAGAATGGTGTGAATAGTGTTAATTTTAAAAATAAAATTATTTAACCATTGTTCAGTAATTGGTGGTTGATTCTTGGTAGAAGACTAGAATAAAGTTTGTTTAGTTACTGTGGGAGGCGGGAGCGGTGCCCGTCCCCCTCCTTAAGGCCTTTGACATCCGTGGATCATATTACAGTGGTAGCATGTTATTAGTATTACCAACTATGCTACTACAGTTATACAATAAGAATTGTGATGAAAAGGGGGAATATAGTCCCACAGTCACAATAAATATCCATTGGATAAATATTCGTTGGAAGTATGTATTTCGTGGTCAATTGTTTTAACGTTTAACGATATTCATAGTGCTTGGTGAATGCTGTTATTCTTTCTGATGAGGAACCTTTGCTATTTTTACAAATGTTACTGGCTCAAGAGAAATTGGCTCTATCTAGGAATAAAACAGTCTATGAATACACAAATGAGAGTGATAGAAAGAGGGTGAATATTTTTATAAACCATCCATACTTCATTTTAAATTGGTTAATTGGGCCTGGTTTGTGTAATTAAATGGATTGTTAGGACCATCATTTAGCTAAAAATATCCTCCACTAATGATGTCCCTTGACCACATACAATTGGTAAATACTTTGCGACAATTGATCCACGTGTATGTTAAAGTTGGCCATTTTAATGCAGAGAATGTAGTGTACTTAGTGGATTTGCATAAAACATTGTGTTGTTTGTTTGATGTATGATTGTGGTGAATGGCAATATTTTATAGCACATTGCATTTGTAGTGATTGTCATGTCATGTAACATTGTTAAGAAATGTTATATAAACTATTATTACAGCATAATTTGTGTACATACAGATTTTTCATACATGGCTATTGCTTTTCTTCTAGAGTACCTGTCTAAATGCAAAACATTAACCTACTGTTGTGTGTAGTTTTCTGAAGTTTGTAAAATGTGTGTGTGTAATTTCTGCAGGCCGAGCACAATCAGTCCAGTTCCTTGATCTGTTTGTGGCATACTCGAGGGAGTTCCTGCCAAAAGAAGAGTTCTTCACATGGTAATAGGTTCCTTCTACGTATACTTGTACAGTTTGCTGATATTCATTTCACACATAGGTATTATTATTGTTGTTGTTATTATTTGCACAACTGTTATTGTTTTGCAAGTACAACATTTGCCTCGTGTGGAATGAGGATATTAATATTACTATAATGTAGCAAGCTGAAGTATCCATAAGATTCATCTAAAATTATAAAAGTTATATATAAGCTTTGCTTTGAATTAAAAATAAATTAAGTAATAATGAAAGCGCTGTGGTGCATTTTCTTGCTTCATACTTGTTACGAATAGTATGGAAATATTACTCAAGGCCAAACATATAGGCACATAGGTAATACATTAGTGCATGGGATCTGTTAAGAATGTCTTGGTTCTTATTCATTAGAAATAACTTATTCCATTAGAAATTGCTGAAGTAAATAGCAATGAGGGCAATGTCATTCATTTCTGTATGCCACAGAAGAAATGCAATTAAGAAAACAGAATAAACCATTTCTATCTCTTTTTATATTGCCTACAATGCTGCACTGTGAGGCTGCTGAAAGTGTACAGTGTTACGGTTGCAGGGATTTGATGTTTGTTAGAATCTCAGAAAGTAGCTAACTCAAGATTGTATTGTTCTCCACATTGCAAGTTTTGTATATTTACAAGACCGCTGTTATGACTGCTACTTTGTACCAATTTGTGCAGATTTTATAGTTTAAGCTTCCTTTATTATGCAACACTCCACCTTCTATATTTTTTCCTTGTATGTCCGATCAACAGGAGTCTGCAGCCAATCAAAATGCACACTCGCTAGCGCCCCCCCCCCCCCCAAATGTGTGTCCATGTCGATTCATCACACTAACTCCCACCCTACTTCCTATATGTATAGTCTTTGCATCTTGCCACACTTTACTTTCATATGCACACAGCACATTCATCATTATCACCCATGCTTACGTTGACATAAGAACTGACTCTTGCTAACCAGACAATTATTTCCTCGGACTAAAATTTTACGTGTTGTAATTGTGTCAAAATACAGATCTCATTAACTTTTACCTATGATTTTTAACACTATCATTTAAACATGAAAATACCAGCATTCACCTGCATCTCACCAAGAGCTGTGTTTTTGTTTATTTTATACCAGGGTTATATGTTACCTTGTAAGATTGTAATGACACAGCCTTAGTTTATACTGAAGTTTATCTGAAGCATATTTCAATGTATAATTGCTTCCCGCAACTTAAATAACCCTTTACCAGAATTTTATATCCTCTCACCCATTCCGTTCTGACCACTCGCCTGATATTGTGCACGGTGAAGTCATACATAACTGTATTCACATGGTTCATGTACTATATGAAAACCCCAGTATAAGGCCCCAGCTCATACATTAACAAAGTACGCTGCAGGTTTGTGTTGTCTGTGAGGTCCAACGTGTGTGTACTCTTCCTTCGTATCACCAGGGCTGATATTCATACCAATCTCCTGAGTCTCGGGCATGCCTTGTGGCACGGTAGTAGTTTTTGGCTCACTCATGCTCTATTTGTTCGATTAGGATAGGGAGAAACTTGCGATTCGTGCCTGTGTGTGAAGAGTTTGTATGCACTTACTGCATGTACTAGCCTACTAGTAATCATGTTGCTAAGTATTGTAATGGCCTGTAGTGCTACAGTGTTAGTTTCTAGCATGTACGAAAATGGAAGTTGCAGTTTGTAAATTGTTGTAACTCACCTACGGTTCAAAGTGTCGCTCACCACTTAACCACTGTCACTAGCACAACTCGGTTATTGTTAAAGTTGTCTTGTTGACTCACTCAGTAGTGACTCACGGAGTCAAGACTAGCTCTGTTACAGTTAATTGCGGAAGGGAAAACCCCAAGTCTCATGTTCTCTCTTAAAACCTTCTTTAATCTTACATTATTCTATTGCTTTACGCTTACAAAACTTACACAAATAACCAGATAGCAAAGCAGCAAATTGTTATAAATAGAGTAGGGCACTTACACAAGTCAATACGGTACACATCGAGTAGAACACTGAATTATCAAGTGTTTAAACAGGGTGTCCAGAAATCTGGAAATTGCGGGAAGTGTGCGATTTTCTCGGCGTCGGGAACGTGTGGGAAATGTACTGGAAATTGTTCTTTTCTGCGTGAATTTTTTTGCCAGCAGTAATTTCTTTATTTTATCATTTATCGATTTTAAATGTGTGCCTTAATAAAAAAAGAAACGTGTACTCACAGAGTATCATGGAGGTTGACAGTTACACACACGAAAAGGACGACACATTTTGCGTGGAAGCGCCTTTCGCTACGTTTCCCCATGCATGGCTTCGTCGGGCGAAGAGAAGACACTGTACTGCAATATGGTGGACGGTAATTGGTTAACCTACTGGCCAGGAAGTAAGCTAGAGGTAGGCAGCAGATTTTAAAATGAATTGTGGTTATAGGAGGTTGAGGCCAGGTGGCTGTCTGGATTTTGTTATGTATTGGTGGGCCAGTTCCCATCGCCTTAGTTCTGCATTATTGATGGATGGTGTTAAGGCTTTCACCACTCTGGTTGTGTAGCAGGAATCAAAATCTAGATTGTGGGATGCTGCATGAGCTGCAACTGGCTTATCTAGTGAGTCCACATTGGTACCAGCTAGGGCATTTTTGGTGTCAGCCCTGTGGTCATTCATCCTCTGCCTGAGGGTGTTGGTAGTGAGACCAATGTATTCAGACGAGCAATGTTTACACTGTAGCTACAACTGTACCACAGAGAACCTCACTTACCAGCTACAGTGTAAACATTGCTCGTCTTGAGTACATTGGTCTCACTACCAACACCCTCAGGCAGAGGATAAATGACCACAGGGCCGACACCAAAAACGCCCTAGCTGGTACCAATATGGACTCACTAGGTAAGCCAGTTGCAGCTCATGCAGCATCCCACAATCTAGATTTTGATTCCTGCTACACAACCAGAGTGGTGAAAGCTTTAACACCATCCATCGATAATGCAGAACTAAGGCGATGGGAACTAGCCTACCAATACATAACAAAATTCAGACAGCCACCTGGACTCTACCTCTAGTTCACTTCCTGGTCACTAGGTTAACCAATTACTGTCCGCCATATTGCAGTACAGTGTCTTCTCTTTGCCCGACTAAGCCATGTGTGGCGAAACGTAGTGATTTACGCTTCTGCGCAAAATGTGTCGTCCTTTTCTTGTGTGTAACTGTCAACCTCCATGATACTCTGTGAGCACATGTTTCTATTTAATTTTAAGATGTAATTAGTTGCCTAGCAGCCTTTGTTTCCCTATATCAAACATTAATAAAAAAAGGCTTTGGTTCGAGAATCAATTGCAAGTGAATCGACCGGAATCAATTTTTTACTGAGAAAGCGACAAGTATATTGAAGCAGACTAGAAAATGGCCGGCATATGTTTAGGTTTATTGAATGTGTTTATTTATCCTGTTTTTACATGGTACCTGCTATTTTTGTGTGTTTAACAATGTCATTTAATAAAGATTGAACATACCTATGCAACAGCAAGGATTAAGTGTTAAAGTATTGCTGCAATTCCGATGAAGTAGTGACGTGAAATTTGATTGAATTGACGTCTCAGGAAATTGTGAAAAATTTCATCATGCATCGTATGACAAACAAGGAATGATTGGCAAAATACAGCATTCATTTTATCGGCAGCAAAAATCGTGAATACGAGGATAAAACTGTTGCGCCTACAGATAGGGAAGAAACACGAATACATTCAAGGTATTTAGGTTATAATTTAAAATTTTTATATTTATTAGCGCTTGTTTGTTTTACTGAAAATTATAACATACTGTATGTTTAATAAAATATAATGTAAATAAATTTAACTCTCAGTTTTAGAGTGTTAGGACTAAGTGAAAAATTCTGGAGGGTAATATAAACTAAGTAACTGTTATGTTATGTTGTACACAGGGTGGCTACAGGCAGGGAAAACAGGGAAAACCTGGAAATGTCAGAGAAATTTAATGTGTCAGGGGATTCAGGCACTGTGCAGGTAATATTGTTAAAAAAAAAAAATTCGGTTTGTCATTTTTACACAGTAATTTGACGCAATCACCTGCATAATAGTTGTAACCTTCAGGCTGATATAAATTTCTTAGTGTAATGACTCCTTTTGCATTTTATTGTCTTCATTTAAATATTACGCTTTTACGTTAGCTGCACTGGGAAAATAACCCATAAAGTAAAAATTTCAAAGTTATATTGTGATTAATTGTGGTTCACAATAAACTTGATTCTTCCTCTGAAGAGTTGAAATGTTTCTTCCAAATGTATATATGCTGTATATGAAATTACTGCTGTGGTGGTAGTATGCAGACATAGTTTTTATTAGGCTTACATTTTTTGTGAGAATATGTGCGACTGTGTGAACTTTATTTTAAAATTTACTGGTTTTGTGAAAGTGGTATTTGTTAACAAAAGTATGACACCAAATTCTGTACCTGTGATGAGTTCTTTGATGTCATCACAAGTAATTATTTGGTGAGTAATGTTATGATTTAATTTAAGGAATATTAAAATCAGATTTAATGTACATTTGGATGTGATTTCTGGTAAAGTACCTATTTTTCAGAAAAAAATAATTAATTGGTTACAGTTATACAAATGTCAGGGAATTTTTTGGCAGGAACTCTGTAGCCACCCTGTGTACATGTTTTTCAAGAAACGTGTGTGATTTACAACTTTATAAATAATAATATAAATACAATACATATTACCATATTTGCCGCATATAAGACTCCTATTTTTACATATTTTTGGTCTTCAAAAAAATTGATACCAGTCTTATATGAAGGTGCAAAAATTTTTGGTAACCTAAAAATCGTTTGACTGTTAAGCTGTGGACTTGTATGATGTTTCAAGGAATTGCGTTTTTCGTCACAAAATGAAAACGAGTGCCCCGTGTTTTTAATAAAATTTACGGTACGAAGTTTTGATGAGCATCATATTCATAACAAAGCTGTAGCGCATGTCTAGTTCCTTTGTATCACCAGCATACAACTCGTGGGCGAAGAAAACGAGGATCTAGGTCCGCATGCTTAGATCCTTTGTCTCACCACCAAAAAACTCTCGGGCGGATAAATCAAGGATCTAGGTACCGCGTGCCTAGATAATTTGGCTCACCAGCACAAAACTCTGGCGGAGAGAACGAGGATCTAGATACCGTACCACACATTCATGTGTCTGCTGGCAGGCGACAACAGCACACAGAAATGCGATGATCTTGCAAGCAGCTGTTGTAGCCCGGCATTGCCATGTAGCGCATGGCGTGTCTCAGTCCGGCATTGCCAAGTCGCGCACAGCTGCCGGCAACTGATGATGTCGCTGGCTGTGTGTGCTGCCGCTGTACATTTCCTTGGCTCTTGGGCGCCCGGAGGACAGTAGTAGCCAATGTTATTTGTTTGTGTCTCATATGATGTTTATATAATGGTAATAAATGCATTAGAAAATTAAACTGCCTTTTTAATGTTTCTGGCAAAGGAAAAAATACTTTTCTGTCGGGAATTTCAAAATTAATAATTTACTTTTATTTTTCAAGATCTTTCACCTTCAAAACCATGACTCATCTTAAATGCGGGGTAGTCCTATATGTCGGCAAATACGGTGTATTGTGTTGGTCCCTCATGTTTTATAAATTTCTTTCCACATTTCTTTTCAAATGCATTTGTGTGTTCACGTGGACTGAAGCATAATGCAACAAAATTGGACTTTCAGCAATTCAATGAATTTACAAATTTTTTTAAAGGAAATTATTTTAATTAAATATGGGACTAAAGTAATGTATCACCTTCGCCACCTCTAAAAGTATTTGCTGATTGGAAAAAAAAAAGTGAAATTTACCTTGAAGAGACAGGAAAAGTAGCAAAATTTTAATGAAGATAATCTAACCCAAATTGATGAAATAATGAAAATATAATCAACAAAAACTCTTGTCTGTATTCATTTTTATGTCAAAAAAAATGTAATTAAGTACTACGGCTCTATATGTTTCCTTGGATTATTAAGGACTCTACTCTTAAAGGTTTCAGAGTATCTTCGCTCAAAATCAATGTTTTGTTAAGCCTAACTTTACTTAATTTAACACTGTGTAATCTAAGTTGAAACAAAATAATTTTCATCACATTATGACAGTGTCTTGACATAATTGATGCCTACTAACCAATTATGTATAGCATGCAAACAATAACATTGTCACAGTTACCATTATTGGGTAATTTTCAGCTCTGAACCTCAAAAAACTTAGCTTGGAGAATGCCACCTTAAAATGGTCTTGCAGTATATGTTTCAGAGTTCTTACAATTTTAAACTTGTTAATCGCAGGGTTGCCACTGACCTGGAAAGTCAGGGAAATGAAAATTGGTCAGGGAAAGTCAGGGAAATCCATTTATGGTCAAGGAAAGTCAGGGAAATTCGTACGGACATATTTTCAAGAATAGTGATTTTTTTTTTAAATTTTTTAATTTTAGTAACAAAAAAAGACGTGGAAATCGATTACATTACAGTCACAAGTGTACAGAAAATAAAAACAATATGGGACTGTATTGGGAATTAATCTCGATCATTGCATTACTCTGTAAAATTATGGCAAACTCGGCGGAAATTAATAAACTCTGCCATGCGCGGCGCGCCATTGACAGTTAAAATTCGTGCAGCGCGTGGCAGAGTTCATTGCACTGTGGCGGCGCTCAGCTGTTCGAGGCTCACTCGAGCTACGCTGCCTGCCAGGCGAGCATGCAAGAACGGCACATTCTACGCCCCGCCCATGGCAACGACGCTAGCTCTGTGTGTTTTCAATGGTTAACTGCCATGCCACGACGCCATGTTGCAAACACGGATGTGGCACGGGTTTAATGTTTATTGACAATTTAGTTTGACGTTGTGTTGTATCACAATACTGAATCATGGCATCAAAAAATCAGTGTTTAATAATTTGTGGCTTGATGCTACAATGAATCCTCAGTTTTCAGGTTGGTTGTGCAAAGTGGAAGGTAATACAAATCAAGCATTTTGTAGTATGTGTTAACGAACATTTCAGCTGAGTAATATGGGACACCAGGCGGTTGTCTCACACTCTAAAGGTCCAAAACATTTGGAATATACGCGAACATCAGTTTCACAGCCACGTTTGTCCTCTTTTTTTGCCGTAAAAAGTGAATTGGAACAATCATCTTTGCATGGATGTAGTTAACATTCTACGTTATCCTTGAATGATACTGAGCAACATCAAACGCAAGTAGTTCAAGTACAGCAAGATAAGGGTAAACGAATTGGTGCTGCGCTGGATTTAGACTCTTATAACAAAAATGATGTTTCTCGTGCAGAAATTGTGTGGTGTTTGATTTGAATGTTGTTGCCAATCAATTTTCAATGAATTCATGTAAGAATGTCTGCAGCATATTTAAGGTTATGTTTCCCGATAGCAACATTGCTTCACAGCTACAGTTAGGCAGAACCAAGTGCTCATATGGGATAAACCATGGTTTATCAATTAATTTTTCAGAAATTCTGTCAAATCGCCTTAGCAATTGTGAAGATTATGTCATTTGTTTTGATAAAGCTCTAAATAATACAGCTCAAAAGGGACAAATGGACATTCAGGTGAGATATTTCGATGTTAGTAGGCAAAAAGTGTCAACTCAGTACTGGAATAGTCGTTTCTTAGGTTCTGCAAAAGCTGTAGATCTATTGGTACATTTCAATGAAGGCCTAAAACATCTACGTAGGAAGAATGTACTACAAGTGTCCATGGATGGGCCAAATGTAAATTTAAGCTTTCTTAAAAAACTGCAAAGTGACATGTTACTTGAAAATCCTGAAGGTAAAAAACTTTTAAACATTGATGTTTGTGGGTTGCATGTTGTCAATGGAGCAACCAAGACAGGGCTGAATAGTGGGTAGGGATCTGCACACTTTTCTGCAAGATACTGTATTTATTTTATATTTAAGGATTCACCGGCTCGCCGGGCCAGTTTCACTAATATCACTGGCAGTGAAGTATTTCCCCTGAAATACTGCACTATTAGATGGGTGGAAAATGTCAATTGTTTAGAAAGGGCTTTATTTGTTCTTGATAATGTACATAAATTTGTTCATTATTCTGTATTGCCTCATACCAAACCAGCTGAGTGTGTTAGAATTCACCTTAATGACAAATTTCTCAAGTGCAAACTTTATTTTTTTAAAGACATTGGCTGCTGAATGTGAACCGTTTTTAAGAAAATTTCAGTCTGCAATACCCTTGATTCCATACTTGTACAGTGATCTCTATGACCTTATGAGAATTCTAATGAACCATGTTGTTAAATCAGAAAAATTGGAAGCTGCTGTCTGTGGTAGTAAACTTGTTGTATTAGACCTGAGTTGCAGTGAAAATTTACTTCAGTTGATGCATGTAAACCTTGGGTTCAGTACAGTGAAGCACTTGAAGAAGGTTAAGGCAAATGAGAAATATATTCTTGCTTTCAAACTGGAATGCCAGAAAGTTGTGATAACAACTATCAATAATTGCAAGACAAAAGCCCATTAAAGTGTAAATTGGTACAAGGATTAACATCATTAAATCCACAAATTATTGTCCAGAAACCGCAACTTGGTCAGAAAAGATTTGAGGTTGTCTTGCAAGCACTATTTGAGGCTAACAGAATTTCTGAATCTGTAGCTGAAAAAGCAAGGAATCAGTATGTCATCCTTTGCCAAGATGCAAAAGATGTATTGGAAGTTGAATTTAGCAGATTTTTTGCTGGCGAGCCAGAAACAGAGTTAGGCTTAGATGATTTTTTTGTAACATTATTAGGCAAAAATCATAAATATGGTGAACTGTGGCAGATATTTCAACTATGTCTCATCCTTTCACGTGGGAATGCATCTGTTGAAAGTGGATTCTCTGTTAATAAGTCTATCCTTGTAGAAAATTTACATGAAGAGTCTCTGGTAGCACAAAGGAGTGTGTCAGATGCTATTCGATTCTTTGGAGTCGTAGAGCACATTCCCATTGAACAAAAATGTTACTATCTGTAAAATATTTACACAAAAGATATGTTCAGTCCAGTATTTGGAAGATAAAAAAAAGTTGCATGTTGCAAATGAAGAAGCACAAAAAGCGGAATGAAAAATTTCTGAAACCCTGCAAAAACTTGAAGACGAGAAGAAGAAAATAAGGCTTGAAGCTAAGGTAGCCGAAGAACAAATTGTAAAGAAGATTGAAAATTTAAAAAATTTGAAAAGTGTTTGAATGCGTGGAAAAAAAAAAAAAACTTTCTTGATGATTTAGGCGTGGAATTGGGACAGTTAAAAAATATTGTAAAGTGCCTACATTTTGCAGTGAAGAAAATTTATATATTTTGAGATTAGCACTCTACTGTTGAGGTGAGTTTTGTTTCTTAATATTTTAAGTGTCTACAGTTATGTTAATTTATTTTTGTGAAATATTTTTCCATTCTTAACAACTTAATAAAAATATTTTTTTTTATTTCATACCAGCAACTTGTACAAGTCAGGGAACTTTTACATTTTGGACAGGGAAAGTGTTGGATGACAATTCTGTTATGTTGGTAGAAAGTAAAAAGTGGATGTGACAAAAGAAGGTAGAGTAGTGTGAACGTGTTGTAAAGCTGTGTGCAAGATGGGATTGTAATATGAAAAAAGATTAAAGATGGGCTTATGTGTTAGGCGTTAAACTGGTCGTTTTATTTAACAGGTTATGGGCCCAGACGTGTAAGAC
>PNEQ01038720.1:0-11890 GCA_003012365.1 Medauroidea extradentata | reverse complement strand
AACTTTTGAGATATGTGATTTGATTCAAGAGAGAACATTTTCTGATATGTTTTGATTGTTTAATCCCCAATCAAAAGGTGGGAGGATGTTGGAAACGAGAACAATATTTATTTGTAGTCAAGGTTTAAAATGTAATTGAAGTGCAGAGTCTATTCTGATATGAGCTCTATGGAGAAAGAGCAAGAAAAGGTTTGTTTGTTTCCTGATGTGATAATAAATAGGAGAAATATATATATTGTTTTCATTTATCAATGCAGTGAGTTCCTGGGATAATTTTGATGTATTTAACACTAGGGAGGAGGTAAAATCGGGTAGATTCAATCTGGACCCAACAGTACATTTATGTGCAACGAACATCAAGGTCGTCACTTTGATCAGTTATTCCTCTAGTGCACCAAGGAGAAGGTACACATTTTGCAATATACCAGGTTTTTCTTACTTCGCTAATAACTTACCTTGCACACTTGTAAGAGCCAAACAAACAGCTACAAGTAGCGCGGAGACAGCCATGTTTCCGTCTGAGGTGGATAAATCGTACCAACTACGCTACTGAACACATTAATGTCGGGTTACTAAGACTCCATCAACCTTATATTGCTTGCATCCTCTAGTATAAACACTCGAGAGTTATCGCAGTTTGAAAAACTTTGGTCAAGGATGCGGCAAACAGTAACTGATAAGTAAATAACATTAACTAAACACAGATATAGTTTTGATTGTGTCATGGAGTGCTGATATATAATTCATGTATTTAAAATTCTTTATGCCTCCTACAAAAGGCGACATTTTAAACTACGACTTTCAGTCTAAAAGCCATAGTTAGCAGCGAATATATTCCAAACAATGTTAAGTTCTCAGAAAGCATCAGAAGTACACTAGTTCAACCCCACTCCCCCAATTCTCGGTTAAAATTATTTTCGGGCCAGAAAGAGATATTTTAAATTATTGAATTGAACTTCGCTTAAATTTTTTAACACACAACAATAAATAATTTTCATTGACAAACTACTACTTTCTTATTTTATCAAGACTCTCATTCCAGTACCGTAGATTTATATTTCACTTGGGTTATTTTTTCACACATCCTCATTATTATATTGTACTCACTGTTCTGTTTTTCATCTGTAGAGAGCCCCTGTTAATTTTGTTCATTCATATCTATTACCGGTAGCCTATTAATTACATAATGTTATGTTAAAAATAATCCAACTCGCACATGTACAAACACACCAAATATTCGGCTTTTTATGTTTTTCTTGTTATTCAAGTATAAGTACTAAAACATTTTTATTCTGTGATCATTGGTCATCTTCTCTTGGACATATCACTATTTTATCAATTCAACTATTCTCACATCTACTACAGCACTATAAAAAAATCATTTAATATCATGGACAAGAGGCAAATATGCAGAGATGTATCTAGGAGTATAAACAACCTAGTGTAGATTTGTGAAGAGGAACCGATTAGCTTTAGTTTCACATCCATCTGTATATACAATAAGTTTCACAGGTAAGAATTTAGATCTCTAGAAAAATATTAATATATATATATATATATTTATTTATTTATTTATTTATTTATTTATTTATTATAAGTGGCCCACTTTGTCTAGATGACGTAGGTCTGAATCGCAAACAGTGGTTACAATCAGTGAAATGTTAGTCACTGAAATTCCAGTTAACAATCTGTCTGTGATTAATATACCTGTAGAATTCAATAAAAATCAGTCAACAGTTGCTGAGAATAAGTGGACATCAGTATTACATCAGTAGTCTGATACATCAACTTCTTTTCAATTGCATAGGGAACAAGAACTTATTGAATTCTACTCAACTCGTATGAATAGAGGTGGTGAAATTTCGCGGATTCAATGACCTGCATGTAAGAATCAAATATCCTATTTAATCATACTCAAGTCCCGACCATTTGTCCACTAGTTACAACTCAGTGTAAAAAAGACACTGAACGAATAGACGGGCTTGAGTATGCATAGTGTATTTCAGTCTTACATGCAGGTCATTGAATTCGCGAAATTTCACCATCTCTATAATGAGGCATCTTCAACTCGTAAACTTACTGAGGTCAACATTACTGGTATGGACGAAAACTGCTTTACATATTTTAGCATTTGAAAGCAGAAACACCTATTCGCCATTCAGCTGCTTCCACACGGTATCTTATCACTGTCACACTTACAGAAATCGAAATTTGCTTATCCCAAGAACAACAATTATCATCTGATAATAGATAAACTAATAGGCACAGACAATTATTATATTAAAATATTTAAAGACACTGCACTTATACACACATCAACATCAGTCATGCTAATACCTTCGAAAATCGGTTAGATACTCAGTGGAATCAACTGTTACATATCAGTATAAAATGCAGCGATGAGTTACGTAAATCTGAATCAATAATGTGACAATACCATCCAACATGTTTGGACTTTGGAAACAGAATGACAAACATCAGAACATGATCGGTCCGCGAGCATTAAGAAATCGGCCCTTTTGAAAGATTTCCACGTCTCCTATTCTATTCACGATGGACGAGGATCTGTTCGTCTTCTCCGAAACACTGACAATACACATGTAAAAAATTGTAAAGTCAAAAATAGTTTTGTTGAATCAAAATTAAAATTCAAATGCCTTTTTGAGCAGCAAACACGTGAAAAACTGAAATGAAGGCACTAACACTGGGAATTCGACAGTAAATGTAAAGATGAAGTTTTTCAAAATAGTTTGCAAGGGTACCACAGTTGAATAATTACATATGCACCAAACTCACAAAGTAAAAAAATTCAACTTGAGAAGAAACTGTAAGAAACAAATGAAAAGGCCAAGGTAAGTAAATGTTTGAAAGAATTGAAATACAGGCAGCAAAAGAGAAGTAAAAAACTTCAAAAAAAGAAAAGAAACTATGGCTGATTTTTTTAGTTGAAGGTAAGAAAGAAGATCTAAGACACAAAGAACCGATCAAAGAATTGTAAAACATTTTAAAACTGCAGAAAGAAAGAAGATACCAGTTGGTATCTCAGTTAAATAAACTGAAGGAGAAAAATACAGTTGTGAGTGGAGACAACTGAGAAAATTGCCGCGCCCGAAAAGAAAAACATTGGAAGTACGAGTTGGTGAAGTAGCCCTACTCTAAAAAGACGTTCTACAAAGACGCGCGTGGAAGAGAGGTCGGATTAATTCTTTAATTAAATAAATTAAAGGGAGAAGAAATGAACTCATGAAAATAGCAATAGTTTCAACTCCAGAAGGAATCGACATTACAAGACCTTCATAGCTCTGGAGGCAGACCAGGGTGGAGACGATGTGGAGAATCACCTTCTCCATGAATTACACTTCCTCTTGGTGACTTGTCATATAAAAACTCCCTGTGAATAAAAACTGGATTGTGAGAGTTCACATTCAATTCTTTCAAATATTAGTTGGGCATGCAACCTCAATTATATTCACAAGTTAAAATCCTAATGATCCCTCTGGGAATCGAACCCGAATGTCTGTGCTGGGTGGAAGGCGAACGGTCGAGTCTTTAGATCATTGTGGACCCTTATTATGATAAGAACATTATAAATCCAAGCTTATAATTTGATTCTATGATACATCTAGTGTTTTGTTAACATTGTAACAGTACATTTAAAAGCTTGTCTGAAGATGAAGACAAAATATGCAACGATACAGAAACTACAGAAGATGACAATTTTAGTGAACACGTGTTTGTTGAAGAACCAAACATATTAACTGAATTATATCAGATAACGACAAACCTTGAAAGAATTTCTCACAGTCCTATTCATATCAGCACTCTTCTCTTCCCCCACCAGCTTCTCACTCTGATAACAGTTCTCACTAAAGAATCGACAACACAGAAAAAGTTTCACTGGCTCATAAATTCAAGACATGGTCAAAATAATGGAAGATGTAATAGTCGTCTTCGCAAGTAATATCTTCCCAGCCCCTTGTACCTAACTGAAACCTAAATCATGATGAGACAGACGTGTATTATTTTTTATTTGGCCACATTGGAGTAGCGAAGAATATGTTAGAGTAACACTAGACATTGATAATGTTGTATTTGTTCAGGCTAAATTTGTATGATATACATCTTTCGAAACCAAGCACGAGTCCCCAAGTCCGAATTCTGAGAAGAAAAATGTTAATCGGCGACTACTGCAAATTCTACTTACTTAATGCTACAGTGCAAGCATGGTAGTGTAGTGTAGTGTAGTGTAGTGTAGTGTAGTGTAGTGTAGTGTAGTGTAGTGTAGTGTAGTGTGTGTGAGTGTCGCAAACTGTCGGGCAAATTATGAATACAAAAAAAAATCGCAACACAGATTGCGGCGTAACTATATGTTAACACCTAAATCGCAATGAAGGCTATGTACAGCGTAATGTAAATTGAATTTGCGGTACAATAGTATATTTAACAATTTTCTTATTAGAATTTCAAATAAGCGAATTATAAAATACAATTTTATATGGCGATTGAAACCGAGCCTTAAGGTAATAGAAACAACGTAATTATTCTACAAATTTTCCATTGAAATTTTTTGTTAGTAAGTACACAAACTTTCTACCATTTTACACGTTTATGAAGGAATGCATGTCCGTGGGAGCAACACTGTATTCTGAAATATAGTTCTCTAATCTAGGACAGGCATTGGGGGCAAGTTCATTTTCAGAAAGAAACGTTACGTCAGACGAATTTGACTGTGCGGAAGTATGGTGTAATTCAGGAGAGAAATTCGTGTGAAACCACTCTAGAAACACGCAGTGGAGTTTGCATGAAACTTTCTACCAATAAAAAGATGGGGTGACTGCTGAAAGTGTCGGTCAGGCGAGTGATCTACGATACCACTGCTCGTCGTTTCACTGTCTTGCAGTAGAGGTGATACCGCACCATATCAGCCGGTCAACATCGCCCTTGGCGTCGTGCCTCACTCACACAATCACACCAGTAGGCAGGCACCTTAATGCGTCAGGTACATAGTGCTCTTAAGGCCTTGTTACGGAGTTTTGCTGTGATTTCAAAAAAAATTTTTTATTGCTACCTAATACTCATATCAAAATTTCGCTGCACAGTTTTGACACTTATATGTTATAATTTGTAGCTGATTTTTTTTTGTAGAATTATACTGAACGGTTTTTTAGATTTCGTTACCCAAAGTACCACGTTTTTCGTCGTGAAAATAAGCAAAAACGAAGGAAATTATTTTTTTGCTGGCGAATGGTACATTATTTTAAAAAACGTGTCCACAGTATTGTGCATCGTGTAATTGCAAATTGACTCAAATTTTTTCAAAACTTTTGGTTAAAAAATATTTGAGTTATTGGCACCAGTCTGAAAAAAAAAACTCGGGAACAAGCCCTTAAGGGGAGCGAGTTCCTTTTTTGGTGAAAAAATCAAATTTGTTATTTTAATTTTTTAAAAATACAACATTTCAAGCTGTTTAAAATTATATGTAACTCTTAAAACTTTGCAACTCCTAAACTAATCAAAAATTTATAAAAATTTTGGTTCATTGTATAGTGAAGGGCTGCAACACTACAATTTTATAAACAGGTATTTTTCCTGTTTTGGTAATATTTCTCAGTTGGCATTACACTAGATAATATTTGTTGTAAGTTGGTAACACTGCAAAATAAGTTTTGTTTTGTGTTGTGTAAAACAATATTATTTTCATTGTTGTATAAACTCTATGATGTGTGAGGTTATGTTTGTGCACAGCCGTAGATTTCATTTGTTGTGCTGACTGGTTAGTCAGACTGTATTGTATGTGGTTACAAATATGGCAAGGATAAAAAAATTCAATCCAAAACGAACATTCAGAGGCAATCAACATACTAACAAACACAGTTCTGATGGTAGGCGTTCCACATCATCTCGTCCAGAATTTACCATGTAAGTCCCAAGACGTCTTATAGTTCTAAAAAACTGCAGCATTCTAAAATTCCAAAAAAGTTTTATGAAGAGACTGGTATTAATGTAATTGTTGATCTAGAAATCATTTCTAGATTAATACAGACAATAGCAAAGTGTAAATTTTGTGGCACTGTTAGCAGCTTCCTGCTGACACTCGATGAACAGCTCAAATGTGGTTTGGTGCGTCGAATTGTAATAAAGTATAGTTTTTGTGAAGAAAATAATCAAGAAATGAGTTCAAGGTGCATTAGAAACAAGTATGAAATAAATATTTCCTTAGTCCATCTGATGAAAATTCTTGGTGTAAATTCAACCAGGCTAAAGCTAAAAACCAAGAAAATGAATACACACACCATAAATCACTGCCAGCAGCAGTTATGACTGCTATGAAACCAGTTTACAATGATTTGTCCAAAACAGACCTTTTGAAGCGATGTCTCCATGGAAGAACTCAAAATCCCAACGAGAGTATCAACACCACTATGGCAGAGACTTCCAAAAACAGCCCACATTGGGCTCCAGACCCTGAAACTTGGTGTTTCTGATGCAGTGGTTTGTTTCAATGAAGGTTCTGTTGCTAAAGCCAATGTTCTTGAGAGATTGCAAATCAAGCCAGGAAAATTTATAATGGATGGTCTCAAGGCGATAGATGCAGAAAGAAGAAAAAAGGTTGAAAAGGAAGTCCAAGAAGAAAATGAAAAAAGAAGCGTGAGAGAAGGAGACTAGGCAAAAGGAAGATAGAAGAGAGTGAAAGTTACTGTCCAGGAGGATTTTGAAACGAAAAACGTGCACCATCTACTTTAAACCCTGATTTCTCAAAAGTGTTTTTTTTTATATTGAGGTGCATTTTTCTCACAAACTAATTAAGTTACAGAATTCAAACTTGGTAGGAATGTGCCTTACCCCTTTTACTTAAATAAGTTGCATTTTACCATTTCAAAAAAAATATTTCTTTGTCTTTTTTGACCAAAAATATTGCTAAAACGTAATTATCTTTAAATTTAAAAAAGAGCTACATGTATCATTTTGGTAGGGAAGGCACAAGCAGGTATGCTTAATTACGTGCCAAAATCCCAATTGATACGATCAATAGTTTCTTAAATAACTGTACCTGAATATGAGATGTATTCCCATTTAAATACATGTACTTTATAAAAGATATTCGCTCCCCTTAATGAAGCTGCGTAGCCCCATTTCTATATTATGTTATTTACTCCCAATGTTCTGAGGAACACGCCCCCGAAGTTATCTCGGTCGAACGGTGGAACTTCCTGTATATCGCTAGCGACCGAAAGGCATCATTCATACCATTTGAAGCATTATGCAGCAATGCACCTTTTACAGATCCTCCACGCCAAATAGTATGTTTGTTTAAACACTTTTTGAAAAATGTTCAAAGGCGTAGACTACCTGGCAATTTGTAGCTGGAATTCCCTCAAACATATCTCAGCAACTGAAGAGTTAAAAATCACCGCGATGACCTTTAAATCTTGAGTGCTTTGTTTTCGTTGCAAAGTTGCAGATCTCATTATTAGTAGACACATTACTTACGGTTATCTGCCACTTGAACTTAGTGTTATTAGCAGAATCGAACCTCTTCAAAACTCTTGGTTCTTGGTATTGTCGCCTAGATTAATGCTAACTGTAATGCTATTATTTTCAAAACTCTTACATATCGCATCATTGGGTAGTTTGTCGAAGTAACTAACATGGCGTAGTTTGGAAACTGCCTCCAATACCGTTACCCGATACGAGGTATTTGATTGAGTCTCAGATTTCGTAGTTTCTTTTTACCTTTGAAATGCAACAGTTCAATTTTAAGTCACTATCAGTTATTTATTTATGACTCGCTGTTCACAAGAACAATTTTATTAATTTGTTAAATACTTGCTCCTTATTATTTTCAGTGTTCCTCCAATGTAGCCAACCTTCGTTTCCACAACTTCCCATAAACAGTTCAATATAGAGGATGTCCATAAACAATCGCCTAATAACCACACCACGCGAATCCTGGGCTAAATTGGAGACGAAAACGTTAGTGACAAAATGTTGTACGAAATTTTATGTGAGGAATGTGGCAACACTGCACGGAGGTAGTCCCATTTTGCTCTCTACAATCAGGTACTATTTCATGTTTGTTAAGTAAACATATAATCATGTTTGGACTGATCAGGATTTCGATTTGGCCCAATAATACGCAGGTCAGAACAGTAGTATCGGCGATTCAGGATAAAGTGAGCACTCAAAAAAGCCCTGCTAAAGTTCTATTTTCATCCAATTCGTATCTCTCAGCGCGTAACGGCTAACGACGGGAAATTTCTAACCTCTCTGGACACGTCACTTGATGTTCGCACGTGTACGATAAATTGTGCAGCCAGCATGAATCGATACAGTTTGATAAAAAAAATAGTTTATTAATTACATGAAATTCAATTATGTCGATATCGGTTGATTTTGTTTCAGTATTGTTTAATTTACATAGGAAAATACATGGAAGTATATGCGTAACATCGCTGCCAACCATACAAGCAGTAAGGCAACTACAGTTAATGTTGAATTATATGCAGTAACGGCTATTAATCTTTTTCAAAGGTTACATTTGTAGTTCTCTCTTTATCCCGAACGACCTATAGAAAGATAAGTAAGGTGTCTGTGAAGCGCAAGAGGAGAGTATATACAGTGCTATGTTGCCATATTGTGAAAATAAAATGTCATCTGTACATTTTCCCACTAAAATTTTCGTCTCCATTTGTGACTAATCATGGGAAAAGGGACATTAATTTCCATATGGGCGATATTTAGTTTTCGGTAGGACGTACAAACTGACGAAATTCTGAAGAAATTGGTCTTTGTTTTATACAAATAACTTAAAAAATTAGTGTGTGGTGGTGATTTGAATTTATTTGTTAGCATTTGTTAGATCTGAGAAACACGGCCATTTTCGGCTCTCCTGAATATTTTACATCTGGTAGATAAGGTCCCTTTTCCCATGACTTGACTAGTCACACGTTAGGATTCGCGTGGTGTGTTTATTGGGCGTTTGTTTCTGGAAACCCCCTGTATTTGAGTTACCCTAACCTTAAAAAATTGTCAATGATTGTTAGTGGAAGGGAAGAGATGTCGGGGTCAGCGCTCAACGTCAGATGTTCAGCGTTGGTGGCAGTGGCGAAGCGTGGACGTGTTTGTTTGTTTGTTTGCTTGTTTTATTGCATCCGTAAGATATTTTCAATACACAATAGTACAAATATATTGGACAAGTCATGAAGATTACATAATAAGTAGAAAACTTATACATTTACAACAATTACACATGTTTATACAGACACTGCTATATCATATGTTCCGAGGCAAACAGTATGTGACCCGACTATACACTTAGAGCAGGTGATAGTTGTGTAGCTGAGACCTAGGTGTATAACTGACAACTAGTTCCTCGTCTCTTACATGCTACTGGCTGAGAGATGTACCTGCTCCTACTAGTCAAATGGTTACACAGGCATCTGAGAGTTCTGTACAGTCACTGCTAATCACCGCTTGTCCTACAACACTTCACACTTCGCCACTGATTGGAGGGGGGAGGGCATGAGGTGAGTATGAAGCAGAGCCGGAATGAAGGGCGGGAGAAACTTGAGATCCCCGAGCAAAACCCTCCGACCAACAACATCGTCCGGCACGATTCCCACACGCGAAAATCCTGGGCGACCTCGACGGGAATCGAACCAGTTTGGCCTTGGTGGGAGGCTAGTGCTCTAGCAACTGCGCCAACCACAGACATTTGCGAGCGGAGGGCAGCAAGGAGACAGTCACGGGGACTTGAAGGCGACAGCAGTGCAGAGTTCAGCAATTGGCAACAATGAACTGGGCGACACACACACACACAAATTGATAGAACAAACACCGTAAAAGTGCAACAAACGTAAAAGCTATCTTATGAGTTAAGAATCAGCAACGAGTTTCTTGCAGTAATGCTGTCAGAATGAATGCCATGCCAGATGACGGCAGAAAAGTTGTACACAAGTCACAGCTAGCGGTTGGGAACCTATGTTTTTGTGAAGTGAGATTGGATCAACGGTGCAATGGAAGTACTGGGGAGTAATGCGAGAAAAACACATCGGCTATAACGGCAACGTCCGTCGCGGTTCCAACGAGTGACCACGCTGAGATTCGAACCCGGATCACCTTGATGCTTACAGAGGATATTTTACACTTACAAAAAATGCCACGTAATCTAATTTCGAAGCATACGTTCTGAATGAAGCCATTGCAAATGGCACTATTCACACCGTACTCAAAACTACCTTCGTTAAGAGACATTTATTTTAAACATGATACAAATTTTGTGTAAGTGGTTCGTGATAAAATAAGCACTTTTGAAGAACATAGTGTCTAAATAAATAATTTAAAAATTATATTTCTAATGTCCTCAGACCTTATCTTGACGGAAGTGGATGAAGGTGCTATGTTATATATATATATATATATATATATATATATATATATATATATATATATATATATATATATATATATATAAATCCTGTTTGTTCCATGAATGAAGGTATTATGTAGGCCCTACGTATTTTTCACATAGCACTTTCAGAATGCCCAGGAAAGCAACATGTATCTAGAGCATTGGATGAAGGGGTTATGTTACATTATTGGGCACAGCTGGAACAAATGTTAATGTCACTTAACTCTGAACTAACACCATCCACTTGCCTCTTCGCCTTGTTCAAATTAAAAAATGGCAGGAAACGTTAAATGATCTTATCAGATAAAAATTAACTAGGGTTCCAAAAGTGCTGACTATATCCCGAACCACCTATAACAAAATACAGGAGAAAAATCGTTATGATGTTACAACGTGAAAAAGCGAAAAAATTCTGGTATGAAAAAAAAACCCTTCAGAAGAAAATGTTGAAAAACACCCATGCTGTGTATTCGTGCTTCATTACATTGTTTTGAAAATTGAATAATTTATTGACTGATGTCACGAGTGTATCTTGCCACGGTAGCGGTTGAATCACAGCGCTTGTGGAAACTTAACGTTTGAAATATTTATACGTATGTAAACAATCGCATTCTAACGGTTCCTTTCGTCTGTAGGTTGTTCAGGAGAATGTAAGCACTTGTGAAACCCTAGTAATTTTTTCCTGATAAAATAATTTACAGTTTCCTGCCGCATTTTAATAGAAACAAGGCAACCTATTAGGGGCGGATCCAGATTTAGTTTTTTCCTATTGGGGGGGGGGGGAGTGGGGCATTCCTTAAAAAGTATATAAACTCAAGTCAAAAAAGTAGGGTCCCAGGATTATTTAAGTTGCAAAATGGTGTTATTTAAGACATTTCCTAAACAAAAGATTGTATACATCACTGGAAATTTTTTTAATATTTTAAGGATAAACTATACACAGAAAGTCAAGGGGGGTCCAGGTCCCAGACACCCCCCCCCCTTCCTGGATACGCCAATGTAAGTAAAAAATCAAACTGTGTAGATTGTACCGTAGTAAAGAGTTAGCAACTGAGGTCATAATAAGTATTTTATTTTTAATTATTATTTATGATCGGATAGTTTTCAAAAGTACCTACTTTGTGACTAACTGTCTATACAGCTGGTCACGTTGTTGAGGAATATTGCAGCATCAGTTCCCTCACAGCAACAAGCTGTTCCCACAATGTAACCTGCCTATACAGCTGGTCACGTTGTTGAGGAATATTGCAGCATCAGTTCCCTCACAGCAACAAGCTGTCCCCGCAATGTAACCTGCCTATACAGCTGGTCACGTTGTTGAGGAATATTGCAGCATCAGTTCCCTCACAGCAACAAGCTGTTCCCGCAATGTAACCTGCCTATACAGCTGGTCACGTTGTTGAGGAATATTGTAGCATCAGTTCCCTCACAGCAACAAGCTGTCCCCGCAATGTAACCGCCTATACAGCTGGTCACGTT
>PNEQ01038719.1:11791-27215 GCA_003012365.1 Medauroidea extradentata | reverse complement strand
ACGCGGCCACGCACGGTCTCTAGTGAACCCACTCCACCTCCGACAGGCCATCACGGGACGGGGCTTCGCCCCGAATGCACGCCCTTCCAGCCCAGAGAGTCTCGTGCTAACCCGAGTGACTGGTTAGCTGGCGCCCATATAGTTTCCTCTACTTTGAATTTACCACAGCCAACACCCCCCGTGATCCCGGCCACGTCAAGGTGTTACGAAACAGCCGCCGACCACTGGCCTCCAGGTACATGGCACGCAACAATATAAAAGGTTGTGTGAGCACTGCGTGGTCTTTGTGTTTGTCTGGACCACACTCGGCGGTTCCGAGTCGTTGAACAAATTCCAGGTACTTTGTATAAAAAATTACTTACCTCCATTGTGGATGCTTAATAATTTTGTAAAAATACTGCGAATGCCTCGCCACTACTATCTTGGCCTAACAACTCCCGCACTGTCTGCTTCAGGCAACACACGCTTCGGCATTTGTGTACGTCGTGATCAGCGATGGTGTAATGCTTAGTGAAATGACCAATGTCCCTTGCTGAATTGGTGTTGGAGTGTGTTGCTGTGATGTTACTTGGTCGTTTTATTTGAAAACGTTGCACTTGCCTTTGTATTATGCTGTTGAGCATGTGGCCACATTAACTTGACCACTCAGTTTGTCCTGTCAGTATCGGATGCATGCAGGGTGCGTTCAGAGGTGTGTGGGCCGTTGGTGTGAATACTGTCGATGGGCCGCTGTTGTGTGTTGACGAACAGTCGCGATGCATGCGTGGGCAGTTGAACACACGTCAAAGTTATAGTGCCAGGAGCGACACAGAGTCGACCACCTCTAAATGCCGCTAACCACTAATTGACGAGCCTTTCGCACAAACCAGACAGTGAATCTACCAATGGTGGGAAAAACTAGTCTAGTACATTTATCACAAAGGCAATAATTTCTTTTATTATTTGAGGAAACTAGCTGTTTAAAGTCCCAAAAGCTTTTGTGGAAGTGTTTATATTGATTTTCACGTACTTTGAAATGTTATTTGACTTTATTAATTATCGTAACAAAAGGGTACAAAGGTAATTACGAACCATTAAGTGGTGGAACAAACACAAAAACACTTTCACTACATTTAAGAATTCACTACGTCTTAGAATTGGAATTTAAATTGTAAGAAAATTGCGCAGGTCAAGTTGGCTGTGCGACCGAGTGCATCTTCGTCAGGCGGCACATGGGTGTATCTACCGTTAATTGAAGTTAGACATTACAATTAATACCGAGGCTAAGTCTAAATCTAAACAAGGTTACTGCTGGCTGTTGTTTAAACCCATGAACTGGAGGCCTGGCTCCAATCGCTCTGTTTCACCTACAGATAACCAAACACGTACTGCTAACTTGCGGTGCATTTTGTGGGAATTGTAAGCAATGGGGCACTTTCCTATCAATGGATTGGTGTTTCTTGGGATTTTACAACACATGGACACTGCCCCATCGGGGACGGACGTCTGGATGCAGCTGCCTCTTGTTGCCACATGGTCAGGCGTGTTCCCATATGTGTAGGGGGTACTGGTCGCCCTGCTGTTCCGAAATGGTGCATGGCGCACACGACAGACTGCACAGGAAGGGGATGCGGAATGGTCCGCATCAAAGTTATGAAAGAAAATTGTCAGAAAATTTTCATTACAAGTGTATATATCGTTGCTGTGTATTGAAGTGTGAAAAATATTCATTTCATTCATTAATTCATTTGCTTTCTTTTGATCCCCAATTGGGTCTGACATTTATAAATAGAATGAAATATATGATACAGTTATCTTTACAAACAAGTTTAAATCCCCAAATAATTCAGTAAAAAGTAAAAAAAAAAATACATAATATAATTACTAACATTATTTTAACAATATCTGCTAAAATTTTTCATCAGAGTATAACAATTTACAAAACTGTGAAATGCATAACTATAGGATTCCATAAGTATAAGATTTTTATGTGTTCTAGGTGAGGGCAAAGAGATGAGATGTCGTACTATGAACCACGTTAGTTTTGGCCAGAAAACCCAAGCACCTGAACAGTCCAGCTGCTTGTCGTGGTGGAGGGTGCAGGTCTGCCGGCCATGTGACGACGTCCTCTCTGGATCCTCCACGTCAAAGTTGATGAGATGTTGAGGGCTGGTTGAGGAGTCTAGCTCCCAAAAACAACAAAATGGCCATAGACAATAACTCACTCTTGTAATCCAAGTTCCCTGTGATTTATTGTGATATCGACTTATACAAATGGTTGTATTCTTGTATGATCAAGTGGACTTCACACACAAAGCCCGTGGACATTTGAAACTGTGCTACGCGAACTTCGTTACACGCACGACTATGACAATTCTGACCGCGATAGAAAATCCCTGATGGGCTGCTGCTGGATGAATGAAAAGCTATGCTACAGGTTCCATAAAAGTAAAAATTACTTTTGAATCTAAAGCGATTAGCACTAGAATGTTGAAGGTCCAGGAGTCGCATCTCTCATGGTTCACCCCATGATACCCGGCACAAGCCTTGACGCGCGACACCTGTGTCCCTCTACCAATGTAGCCTGTCGTGCGCACCACGCCCACTAATACGGAATGGCAGAGGCGGCAGTACCGCCTCCACATATGGGAACACGCCCGACCACATGCGTGCAAGAGGTAGCGGCGTCCAGATGCCGCCTCTGCGACGTCAGGTGCGTGCAGTGTGTGCGGCCACCTATGAGAACTACCGTTTATTAGTAGGAAAGTGACCCGTTGACATAAACTCCCGTAAATTAGCTTTGACAGAACATGTCATTTTAGCACCCCTGTGCTAGCTACGTCAGTGCGGGTTATGCCACCAACAGGTAGCAGTGGTTAGAGGGCAGGGGTAACCTTGTGCATTTAAATTCATAATTCAATTTGTTTTAGTGTTCAACCTCAAAAATGGTAGAAACACCCCTGCGCCTCGTGGGCAAGTTGGGCTCGCCTGTGCAGCCAACCTTGCCGCCCAAGTCTTTTACGTTTATTTTTAAAGTGCTATTATTAATTCAACCTTCAATTAGCATCTGTAGTGTTTTGTATGTCCAGTTAAGTATTTAATTCATTTTTGTATTGTCAGTTTTCTTTAATATCACGTAAATTTAAAATATACTAAAATCTCGAGAACTCTAAAATCATGAAAACTGTCCCCTAAAATAAATTTGGGGCATTAATCAGCAAACTAGAGTTCTACAAGTGTGTCGGGCATTCGCCCCCTTTGTTTGAAGTGTATTTTGTGTTTCAGCGGTTGCTTTCCGCGCTCGGCCGGACGAGGTCACCGGTGCGGGAAGGAATCGCTAGTCGGTTCTAAGCGGCAGAACGAGGCTGTCATACACGTGTCACTCCGGGCCCTTCAAGACTAGTGTTAACCATAGTATATCAATAGCATAACTTTTAACTTCACGGAACATTTTATTTAATTTTTATTGGCCCGGAGGTGCCCCTCGACCCCTGCGACTCATCCGCCCAGGGGCTTAACTTAAAGTATTCTTCACTCACATGTTGTTTTTCTTCATGCAGCATAGCGTACCGGTCGGGCTCATGACCGGGACCGCTTATAGCACCAAGATATTTGAGTTTTGTATGGATTACGGTGTTGTGCAATAAATGTGTCATTCATTGAGGTACGTATTTAATTTGCTTGCCGCTTCATGGCCTTCAGGGTGCAGGACCCTATAACCCGCATTTCCCCAGTGTATTGCGTAGGGTGTTTTCTCTTGGTGCTTTGTCTGTGCTACGGGCGTGGGGAACACCAAAAGATTCCCCTGCATAAATGTCTACGATGACGAGCGGGAAGTGTTATTATCACGCTACTGCTGTCGGCCGCATGGCCCTGTAAATTAGAGACTATTTCTCTCTCTCCGAGTGACCGTTCTCCAATAACGGGCTGGTGCTACCGGGCACATGTTCCACGCATGCCACTGTCGCGCGGGAAAATTTAGATTTATTTTACCGGAGCTATCCGGTGGAAATTAACACCAAACCACAACCCCCGCCCGCATCTACTAACTCGTGATGGTGGTCACCCTCGCTAGCTAGCAGGGGTGCGCGCCAAAACGATCCCTCGCGATCGCTTCACACATGAGAGATGGAAAGCAATACATAAAAAACTTGGAGAAATTGCATAAAACATACTTCAACCTTTGAAAACATTGACATACTTGTCGCTGCTGAAAATATGAAAATATAAATGTAGAAGGAAATTATTTATTACTTTCTTCCTCTCCGGTTGCCTTGTATATCTGTCTCTCTCAATCCGAACAGGGACGAATTACCAAGAAATTCCGTATAAAACACTGTGTTTTCATAACAGTAACACTAATAAAGATTTCTAAATAAAATACGTGGTGCACCTTGCACATTCTTTATGTTGCCTAAGTTCTCACTCTGGAACACGCTACGTGGTTCACAGTCGTATAAGAGAAATAAACTCACTTTTAAATTTCTGGGTACAGAATTGTGTTGTAGTAATTAGCATTTGTAGTAAAATTATGCCGGATAACTTGACATGCATGAATTTGCTCAAATCACTCCTGCACTACTTATATTAAGGCGCACTTTTTTTAGGCATTCTCGCAAGTCGTGTGCCCCGATCCAATAATGATTTTACAAACGACTAAGATCCCTTACTCCTGGAAGCTGTTGTATATTTCGATGATTTTTGTGTGCTGTAATTCGTGCGTTATTAATTTTTTTCATCTTTGTGGCTGTGTTTGCCACGTGGGTGCATGCATGTAGCCGCTCAGTTGATCCCGCTAGTCGAGGAAAAGTCCGGGTTACTGGTGGTGCTGGCTGTAGCGACTGGGGTTTGCCTGTAGTGTGGCACGAACTTTCGCTAGGAGTGTGGGTTGTTAGCACGGTACATAACAAAAAACTTATAAATAATAAAAATAATGTAGAAACTAACAATACCTACCTATTTCAAATTGTTGTCACAGGAACTTTCTTTAAATTGTCATCAATAACAATTAAAAGTTTGCTAATACATTCTTCTTCAAATCTTTAATTTATTTAAAAATAGTTTTTTTACAAAAACAGTTTATACTATTTATTAATTAATACTAAATACTTTCCTATTCCCCAAAACATTTATTTTTAAACAATTGATAGATTAATCTATTAAAAGTTTTTAGGTTAATTTCAATTCAATTTTTTTTTAATGTAGAGACAAATGAGTACATCATTTGTGATACAATCGTCAGCAATATTACATAACAAAATGTATTTTCTAGTCATACAACACTCAACAAAATGTATCTCAAAAAAGTAACTAATCTTATAATATATATATTTTTTAATTTAATTTTTCTTCTTGCAATTGTCCCTCAGCCCTGTGGCAAGGATTTGCTTAACCTACCTCTTCTCAATTTTCCGACCCCATCAACCTTTTCCTAAACTCCCTCGCTCCCGTCACCTCAACCACATCCCTCGCCAATTCATTCCAATCCTTCACCATTCTCACCAACATAGTGTTTTTTCCTCTCTCTGTCCTCTTTCCCACCCTCTGTATCTTCCACTCACGATCACCCCTTCCCCTGAATATACCTCTCTGGGGCTTATTCATAGTCGTTTTTGACCCGGACTAGGGCGGGATTATCGTCGGACTAATTTTTTGTCTTATTCATAGACGCGGACTATATCTAGTCCGACGTTACTTGGCGTTTATGAATAAGGTAACACTTGGTCCGGTCTATAGGACCAACCCTGGACTAACTGGCACAAGATGATCTCAGGATCATCTCGGAACTATCTCACGACTATGAATAAGGCCCTCTGTATCTTGTCACCCAGTTGTGCCCACCCACCAACCCCCCTCACCACCTTAAACATCCATACCAGCCGCTCCACTTTCCTCCTCTCCTGCAGTGTGCCCCACCCCAGTCCTCTCACCATTACTGATGGTCTGAAATCCTCCTCTCTCTCCCCCTGTGTCCACCACTTATTTGTGACCCACCTAGCAGCCCTTCTCTGCACCTTTTCCATCTCTACCACTTCCCTTCTCATGTACGGGTCCCAGACCGCAGCCGCATACTCCAAAATGTGCCTCACCATTGTTTTGTATCCCTTTTCTTTCACTTTCCTGTCTGTGCCCCTTAACACCCTTCCCAGCAAGGCCAGCGCTCTTCTACCTTTACTTGTAACACACTTCACTTGCTCACCCACATCTTAAGTCATCCTGAAGAATAACTCCCAAATTTTTATATCTGTTCGCCTCTCCAATCTCCTGTCCTCCTCATCTATATGTCTCTCTGACTACCTCTCTTTTCTGTGTAAATTTCAAAATTTTAGTTTTATTTACGTTAATTTTCATCTCATTTTCCTTCGTCCACTGTTCCAATATGTTTATGTCCTCCTACACACCCCCACCCTCTCCAATCATCTTGTACAATACACAGTAGTCTGCAAAAAGACAAACCCTACAATTCTCTGTTAATATTTTCTGTAGCAATATTTTACATTTTGTCAAAGTTAACTGTTATTTGGACTTGCGTCGGTCACTTGCTGGGCGCAGATTTTCTTGCACTTTGCACCTGCATGTTTGACTGTATACCTTACCAAACCAATACAGCGCATGTGAAAATTTTGCGCTGCACTTCTCAATAGCGATATTTAATTGGCCCTCTGTTGTTGGCTAGGTCTATATACCTAGTTCCTAAGCAGGATAGACTTGAGTACACAGGGAAGTACGTAAAAACCTACAGTAGAAACATGTCAGGTACCATCCAAAATTACATGAGTGGCGAAATACTGAAATCACAAGGTTATTTAGATCGAGTTATGTTTTCGTAAGCGTGTCTTGAAGTAGAAAATTCGATCGATAGAACCAATATATCGATAGTGTAAATTCCAAAATTTAAATACTTTAGAAAGAAAAACACATTTGGCCGGTGTTCAGTGTTTTCATTCAGGTTATGTCTGTCATATGTGTAGTAATTTCAAATGAATGTATAATTTAATAATAAAGTTAATTGTTATATAAAGGAATATAACAGTAAGCAAAATGACCTTCCTTGAAGACACTTTAATTATGCTTATTTCCCAGGTACGAAAAATATGTAACAAATTTTTTCAGGTTATGTGTGTCGGAAGTAAATATTTTTTTATAATAAACATACAGTAATAACAGTTTTGTCAATTTAACACAAGTGGCACCAATTCTTAGATATTTTGAATAAACAAACGGTGGTGTGAAAAAATTTTACAATGAACTACTGAATAGATTGAAATGTGTCTCCCATCACTACTTTCTTTTATGATTACTATCATAAAAAGTTAATATGCCTCACAATACTTCATCATTCGTAGAAGGGCCCTGGAAATGCAAGGAAGGGTCCTAAATGGAGTCAGTGGAGGGGTGAAGGAGAAAGCATACATCTAAAAAAAATGGTAAGTAACACCCAATGCTGGAATATGCAGCAGCAGAATGGGATCCTTACAACAAAGAAGAGATGCAGGAACTGGAGAAGGTTCAAAGGAGGGCAGCAAGATGGGTGAAGGGCAGGTGGAGAAGACAAGGGCAGGAAGGTGAGCACGAAGGAAACAACAGGCCATCAGTGATGATGAAGGAAATGGATTGCAGTTCTTTGAAGTACATGCAAAGAGTGGAGAGGCTTGTTAGGTTGTTCAAGGTGGTGATGGGAGAGGGGGACGGTTGGGTACCCAGTTAATCAGAAGTGATTACAGAGGGAGAGGGAACAATAGTAAGAAGTTCCAGAGAGTTTGTTGGAGTACGGAGAGGGATAGGCAGTCAAAGATGGTCAGGTTGGTGAGGGAGTGGAACGTGCTGAGGGAGGAACTGGTGAGGGTTGAAAGAGTGGTGTGGTTCAGGAGGGGTCTGGAGGGAGAGTGAGTGGGGTGATGAGGACTTGCCACCAGGCGATCGCCCATCTGCAACGATGAGGATGATTATTATTATTAATTATTATTTATTTCACAATTGGCTTTTTTCCTTAACAAAATGCTTTTAGTAATAACCATTTATGGGTTAGATGAAAAAAAAATTTCATTACAGGTGTAAATGTTGATAACAGTCGGTGAATGTTCTTCATGCGGTAAACTGTTTTACTTTCATTTGTTTTCTTGTAATTACTAAGACTACTGTATATTTTTTGTGGAAGTAGAGTAACACAGTTAACAGTTCACTAGACTTTTATAAAGTTTTCAACATTACACTTCAAATTGACTTGCTAATGTGATAAGGAATTGGATTTAATTATGGTTTCGGTCCATTTCTCTCTTGCTTTATAGACCCCAATTACTTAACATGAGGGCTAAAACTTAGAATAGTTTGTAGGTGGTTTCGCCACTTATGTAGCCTATTTGAGAAGTTCGGTCATTTTATTAATGCAGAAGCTAGGAAAGTTGTGTTGTAATGTTAAGAGCCAGAAATTTTGCTTGTTTTGCCTATTTCTTCTACGTGCAGTAGGTCTAAGTATATAATAAATTGGTCACGTTCTGAATTGTGGTCAATATTTCAGAAATGACCAGACCACTGTCTCGAATAACATTGAACTGATAAGTGATAATGAACTATTTTGATCTCGATTTAATAAAATTCTACCGTAATAATGGTTGTACTCTGATACCAGTAGCCTATATATTATTCAGACCACATGTGTTGAAAATTAGCAATAGTCACACTAAAAACAGAAAGCAGAGTGCTATTTACTCTGCAATGGCAAAAAATTATAAGTTCTTGCACAGTTTTGATACATGCAGAGCGACAAACAATTTGCAAGTCTAGTAGACCAAATGCAACTTAGGAAAAGTGATGCACTCAGGGATCAGCTCTGTGCATTTTTATAGTGGTACGAAGTCTTAGGATAGCCCCTCCCCTTTTTGTCCCCTTTGTCAGTATTATTTTAAAATGTTAGTTGTGAACTTATATTTGAAGCACTGGTCATTTATTACTGAAATACACAAGCATGCTCTCAGTTGGTAACCTAGCGAGCATAGTGTACAAATATTCCACGATTTTGTGAAGCCCACAAAGTGGTTTATCACATACTCTATTTCAGTAATTACAGGCACAATGTTTGAAACATTTTGATTTATTGTTAACTTGGCAAACAAAAATTACTATCGATTTCTATAAAAGAAAATAGTACAGTATAATGCCTTTTTGATTTTCAGTATTTGACATACATGATTTTAGTTGCACATGTAGTTTATTTATTTAATTTTGTTCCACAACTAACAATTTTTTTTTCTTTTACGAATTTCGGTGCTCCTTATAATGGCACCTAGCTCGGTTGAACCGCTCTCGAGCCGGCCCGGAATGCATTGTGTTTATTAATTTGTTCAATTCAGGTGTCTGTTATCTATAGCCTATGTTTTAAACATTTATATATACATATTTTTTTTTTTATTTTTTTTTTGTTTATGTTAACATTCCATGGATCCCATGCCTGCTAACAAATTGCTGGGGATATGGAACAAGTCGTATTTCAATACATGTCAGTATAAAATGATAAACACATTAAAATACACCACACAAATATTAATACAAATTAACAAATATGTCACAATTCAGATTAGCACCATTCTGCACTCCATATTCTGTCCAAAAAAATATAAATAATATAATTTCGATTCAATATCTGGGCACAAAAAACAATGTCAAAAATCGTAGCACATGTAGATAATTCAATTATATTTATCATTAATCTTGACATAAGTAAATTATATTTATCAGAAATCTGAACGTAAGTCAGTCTCAACATGATAAAAATAGGTAAAAAATACACAAATAAAAATTATTAAAGTAATAGTCAATCACAAAAACAAGATAAAAATGTGAATAGAAGACAATTACAAATTAGCCTACTAAGCAAATTTAAATACAATAGCATATACTATAAAATTTAAAAATTCAAATTGTATTTTTATTTAAACTGTATAAATTCATGTACAGAATAAAAACAATTAGATAGTAAAAATGTTTTAAATTGTTTTAAACATGTTTTATAATTTGTACTATATGGATTGCCCTCAAGACCTAATTTCAAAAATTTGTTACGTATATGAATAGCAGAATAAAAGGAACCTTTTTGAAATCGTTTTAATGAATTACTAGGAAAATGTAGGTTTTTTTAAATTCTTGTATTGTAAGAGTGAAAATTAAAATTGTTCTGAAACCTATCTTTGTTACTTAAAGTAAATTTAACTATAGCATATACATATTCACATGGTAGTGTTAATATATTCCATTTTTAAAATAACCATTTGCATGACTGCATTGGTTTTACTCCAGAGATAATTCTTATTGCCCTTTTTTGTAATAAAAGTACTTTGTTTTTATTTATAGAATTTCCCCAGTACATAATACCAAATGTCATTACCGGTAACGAATTTAAATAGCTATAATAAATCATTCTTTTTGTCTTATCATCTGTTACTTTTTGAATACACCGTAAGGCAAAACAAGCTGAATTTAATTTTGATATTAATTGAGATATATGGTCTTTCCAATTCAGTCTCGTCAACATAGTGACGCCGTGTCCGGTGAGAGTGAGGTAGGAACGGAGCTGCGTCGGAATTCTCTGGGCGCCACCCGGTTAAGCGTGTAGCCGGGAACACGAGGCTCGATGGGTCGTGGTCTGTTCGTGCCGGCGTGCCCCTCTCTCACCTGGCGAGTCGAAACAGCTGTGGATCGGGAAAAGCAGGGAGGATCTGGAGAAAACTACACCTTACATGGACACTTATGGGGCGGTCCACACCCCCATACCCTAGGGCCTTAAGCGAGCCAGTTCCAAATGGCGAAACAAAGTAAAACACTGGGCCGGATAGTTGCACACGCACGTTATGTTTCTCGGTGGACGAATCTAAGTCCCAAAGCGCACCACGTCTCTCTTGTTCTGTCCATCGCGGCTGCTGCTTCCAGACTGCCTTCTTCATGCACTCGTAGAGGGAGGGGTCGGCGAAGCCAGGTGTCCTGCACTAGCAGATGGCAGGTGTCACACATCTGTGTCAAGTTCACACATGCCCTGCCGCCATCACTGATCCACCACACACACTCAAGTATCGCACATCTGCCATTACCAACCAACGCACACCTGCCACTGACACACTCTGCGAACACCTGCCGTGACCAGGTGCAACTCCACCTGGCCTGTGGCCTGGTACAAGCTGAATTTAATTTTGATATTAATTGAGATATATGGTCTTTCCAATTCAGACTCGTCAACATAGAGACCGAGAAACTTTGTCTTGGATATTTGTTTGATAATATTGCCATTAGCCTACATTTAATACTGAGAGCACATTGTGGCTTACTCACTTGAAAGTGAATAATGTTAGTTTTCTCCGTATTAAGAGTTAGTTTATTTGACAAAAACCAATTATTTAATCATTTCAACACGTTTTTTACATAGAAACTGAAGCTCATCAATAGAACTGTGAGAAATCAATAAACTTGTATCATCTGCAAATAATACTGGTGTGGTAAATTCTTTTATGAACTGTGGTAGGTCATTAATATATATTAGAAAAAGAAGAGGAACCAAAACAGATCCTTGGGGAACACCATTTTTTATTATTTCAATGCTAGATTTAGAACTAGTTGCAGTCATTGGATTATTAATTTCAACTCTTTGTTCTCTAAGATCAAGGTATGATGATATCAAATTTATAAAAGTATTATACAATAATGTTCAAGTTTGTCCAGAAGAATTCTATGATTGACACAGTCAAAAGCTTTTGACAGGTCACAAAATATACCAACAACTGATTTTTTTTCATTAAAAGCATCTAATGTAACAGACTCCAATTTATATGTTGCATAAATTACAGATAATTTTTTTAAAACTAAACTGTGAGTCAGATAAAATTTCATGGAATGTTAGGTGATTCAATATCCTGTTAAACTACTTCAAAACTTTTTGAGAAAGTTGTCAGTAATGAAATTGGTCTATAATTCTCAAGTGACTCTTTTTTGCCTTTTTTATACAAAGGCTTGACTAAAGCATGTTTAAGACGACTTGGGCAAATCCCAGTATTTATCACCGTATTGCATATATGACTAATAGGTGCTCTTAATGACTTAGAACAATTTTTAACAACTTTACTACTAATTTCATCATAACCATGAGATTCCTTTGATTTTAGATTTTAAATAATATTCTCAATTTCATATATGGTAGTACCAGAAAATGTAATATTTGGAAAAGACTTTCCACAAAAGAACTTAACAAAATTCATGGGATCATTTTGAGAATTTACTTGCTGTATAAGTTTATCGGCTACACTTAAAAAAATGTGTGTTGAATAATTCAGATATCTCTTTTACATCCTCAATAATTTTACCATCTGATTCAATGGATAAATGCTGTGTACGTTGTAATGATCTTGATAATTCTTCATTAATAATTTTCCAAGTAACTTTAATCTTATTATTTGCATTTGATATTTTGTCAGCAATATAATTCCTTTTAGCCACATTAATACTTTATTTAGAATTTTACAATATATTTTTTTCAACATTATTGTTGGGCTCCGTACCTGTTCATAAATTTTTCTTTTATTTTTACAAGATATTAAGATACCTTGAGTCATCCTTTGTGCAATTTTGTTTATCAATTTATTTTTAAAATTCTTTACAGGACAATGTGTATCAAAGTAAACTAGTACAGTCATTATGAATATGTTAAACTGTTTATCAGAATCCTTTTCTCTATATGTATCCTCCCAATTTTCTGTAAATAAGGATTTATGTAAGTTATCCAATTTATACTTGTTTATTATTCTGTGTTTATATACTTCTGCTCTACAGTTAAGATTTAAATCAATAGGCAAAACCAGAAGCTGACTATCATGGTCAGATAATCCTTTAATGAACGGTAGAACAGAATAATTGTTCTTATTGGTTTCATCAATAAAAAAATGATCTATTGCTGTTTTAGATTGTTTTCTCTCTTGGCATTTACAAAATGACACCAGGGTACCATATTAACCCTGCAAGTGCAAATATTAGCTCTTGCACACTTCTGACACGTGCAGGGTCACACAAATTCAGTAGGTTTTAAATACTCTGTCATTATGATCAGTTTAAGAGCTCCACATTCCTCTGTGTAACCATTGTGTAGAAGGTCGAGTGACTGATTTGCATTTCCATTTAGCACATTAATCCATATGTAAGAGTACTGTATTGAGAATACACATGCTTGGATTGGCAGAACACTGTTGAGAAATGTGGCAGTGTTGAGAAAAATTTATAGTCTTTGCTTTATGGTACTTTTCATATTGAACTCATCACATGAATCTATTTTGTATTAGCCAAAAACTTTTACAATTAACTGTTCCACATTTTAAACTTTTTTTTAAATTAAGAGGAGCAACATCAAAACATCAAAATTTATTAAATTTTTCCTGAGGAAACTGCTGTTTTAAGTGCCATACGTTTCGTGCTTATCTTGTTTGTTGTATCACAGCCAGTTAAACTTGTGCAGCTAGTTACGTAATATGGATAAAAAAATGTCATCCATATCATAATTAAGATGTATACGTATAGACCTAGACCACGGTCGTAGAAGAACAGGTCTGGACACTCGCCTGGATATTTGACCCCCTTGTTGTTTGGCTGTAGTTCGCCAAGTTACCGAGAATATTGTGTTTTATTGGCGCTGATGTTACGGCGGTCGGACTAAACTCCGCCCACTTCCTTTCCGCCAAGGTAAACAATTGATCAAAACGTATTTTTATCAATTTATGAAATACTTTCTTCGCTCACAAATTTAAGAAAAGGCTCCAGCAATCTTTATTTACTTTATAAATTGAACAATGGGAAAAAGTGGACGGAGATTTAGTCCGACCGCCCGGAAAACAGCGCCAAAAAGTACGACATTCTTGGTAAGTTGACGAACTACAGCCAAACAACAAGGGGGTCAAGCAAAATACATTGTTAGATAGGCGAGTGTCCAGACCTGTTCTTCTACGACCGTGACCTAGACATAGTTCCTTAGGACAACTTGCAAGGAAAGATGCTTTCAAATAGTCAAGTGCAGAGACAATAACAACCGTGTCAGCTGATGCAATATCATCAGATATTTTACATGCACAATGCAAAGATGGTACCAAACTTACTGAACCGGCAACCAATTTCAAGCATATTTCCAAGTACAAAGTTCCCCATGGAATCTTGTTGAGAAAAATTGGACTGCTGGATGATAAGTGGGTGGTTGACTGGATTGAGGACATTCTCAGGGGACGAAGTCAGACAGTGAAAGTGGAGGAGGCAATGTCTGAAGACCGAGATGCTACATCAGGAGTGCCACATGGGAAGTGTGACTGGGGCCTGTCATTGTAATGGTGAATGACGTAGGTTTCAGGATTGCAAGTGAAATAAGAATGTTTGCAGATGACTGTGTGGTATATACACAGGGCCGCCGAGAGGGGGGTGGGGCAAATGCCCAGGGGCCAGAGAGGATGAAGGGCCCCGGTCAAAGTTAAAACAAAAACCAGCTACCAATAAAAAAACTAAAAAAAAAAAAAAACACATACACGGAAATATGAAATACAAGGAAGATTCTATATCTGCACCGAAGTTCTTGCGGAACAGCAGAAATCGCCGGAATAAACAGCACAATAGATGTCCCTCCCCACCTCCTTCCTACAAGCCACACCCGGCGCCAATGGGGATTAGTGTCGCCTGTTGCTGTCTGCTGTCTGTCTGAGCTGCACCCGTTACCTCCCTCACCTTGTTCCTACTCGCGGGCTCGTACCGCACGAGTAGGTCTACACTTGCTACGCCTATAGTCTTTATTTACTCTTTGTTCGCGCGTGTTTGTAGGTGTGTGCATGTTCACGATGCAACATTTCTGTTAATGGTTTTAAAGGTGACGTTGAAGCAGAAAGATCCTTTAGCAAAATGAAGGATATAAAAAAACGTACATCGTTCAACAATGTCTCAGGAAAGGATGAGTGGGCTCAGTTTGCTTGCCCTAGAACATGAAGTCGCTAGATCGTTGAACTATGATGAAATTGTCAATGATTTTGCATTGTCTAAGGCCCGAAAAATAGATTTGTAATGGATAGCTGAATTTGAATCTACAAAAAAAATTCTAAGAATTTTTATTCTTTATTGTCTAAAAATTTATAAATGTTTGTGTTTTGAAATACTGTGGTGTGTAATAAAAAATGCAAAAGGACTCTGTTTTGTATTGCTTACTCAAAGGGTTTCTATGTCAATGTATAGTCCATCTCACGTAATAATTCCATTTTTTGACAGTTATGCTCACATTCATTTTTACTGCTGTTGCCATGGAATAAGCAGTGTTTTCCTCTGCCACAAGTGATTTTTGCACAAACACACTCAACTAGTTTTCAGACTGCATTACATCAAAATAGAAAGTATTTTTCTGTAGAAATTTGTGCATGTTATTGTCTTCAGAACTGTCAAAAAAAGGAAT
>PNEQ01038719.1:0-11691 GCA_003012365.1 Medauroidea extradentata | reverse complement strand
GTAAGTCATCACTAAAAATAGTTTCATGTTTTTGAGTATTTAAACTTCAGGCCTATGTATATTTAAGTGTTATTTAGCCTAAACTTACTGTTTATTTATTTCATTATATTATAATCTTATTCTTTGAATGTTGATTTTCAAACATATGTTTTGAGTGTTAAGTAAATATTTTATTTGCCAAAGTGTTCCATATTTAGTTTCTGTTTAATGATAAAAAATAAGGGGGGGGGCTAGAAATTAAATTGCCCAGGGGCCCATAATTCCTGTCGGCGGCCCTGTATATTACAGAGGTGGGCAGTGGAATCAACTTGTGATTTTGGACGGTGGTGAACAGAATGAAGATTAACGTGCGTAAAACCAAGTTGGCGAGGCTTACTAGGAAGAGAATGGTGAGTAGCTAAAGGTATGCAGATGGGATGGGCATGAAACAAAGGAAGCCGCAGAATATAAGTATCTACGGGTTGTGATACAGGCTGATCTAAGGTGGACAAAGCAGGTGAACAAAGTGGTTAAGAAGGGATTTAGGATTGCTCGGGAGGGTGTTGAGGAGGGTTAGTGGTTAGGTGAAGGGAAAGGCATATTGCACGATGGTTCGTCCAGCATTGGAATATGCTGCAGCAGAGTGGGATCTGTAGGTGGAGGTGCAGGAACTGGAGAAGGTGCAGGGAAGGACAACAATGTGGGTGATGAATAAATGGAAGAGACAGGGAGAGGTTTGTGAGGAGGAAAGGAACTATAGGTCTAGCATGATGATTAAGGAATTGGGATGGAAACTGTTGAGGGACAGGAGGAGAGTGGAAAGGCTGGTCAGGTTGTATAGGATAATGAACGGGAAAGGGGGATGAGAAGTTTGGCCTGCAAACTAACTAAGGCAACTTCTAAGGGAAAAGGTAACAGTGAGAAAATTCAGAGGGTGTGGAGGAGAACGGAGAGGGGTAAACAGTCAATGCTGGTGAGGACTGTGAGGGAGTGGAATGCAGTATGGGAGGAGTTGGTGCTATGAGGGGGGTGGAGGTTGGAAAGTTTAGGAGGGGACTGGAAGATTGGATTTGAGGGGGTGGGGAGGAGTCTGCTCTCCACCAGGCATTAACCCAATTGTGGTGTAAAACATACATGTATAGGCCATTCGGAATAAAGTGAACACTAAATATTTAACCTTTGAAAAATATCACTAGCTGTTACTGCATATAATTCAATATTACCGATAGTCACCTTACTGCTTGTATGGTTGGCAACGAAATAACAAAACATAGTTCCGTGTTTATCCGTATTTAAATACAACAATACTGAAACAAAATCAACCGACAGCGATATAGTTGTATTTTATATAATTAATAAACTTCGTTTTACATCAAACTATATAGGTACCTATCGACTGAAAAATTTATCTTACACACGCAAACATAAAGTGACGTGTCCCAGGAGGTTAGACTTTTCCCGTCGTTAGCCGTTACACGCGGAAATATACAAATTGGCTGGAAATAGATCTTTAGCAGGGCTTTTTCGAGTGCTCACTTTATTCCGAATTGCCTATACTAATGTTATGTTTTTCCCTTATTTATAATTCAAACATTGAACTGTTCTTAAAAAAAACACTTTTGTTATGTGTAGAACCCCAGAAAATATCCATACTGACAGGAAGTTGTGCGCTTGAGCTGTGGGGAATAATTAAATAGGGTCACATTTTGTTCTTAGTTATTCCGAACACTTTATGCTCTTATTTTCACATAAAACAAAGACAATATCAGTGTGTTTCAGGCTTCAGAAACTTCCAAGAACTTTTTCCACAAGAAGTCAAATTAGTATGAAAATATCAGCCATATGACATTTGTGCTGCTGCGCATATGCCACAAAGTCAAGTCAGACACTGATGCTGTTCTCTCCTGTGATGTTTTCACCTGAGTAATTAAATTACCATTACTTAAACCTGGATTTCAAGTTCCTTGCTGAGCTGTGCTTAGTTTGGCTTTGTCAAATATCCATCATGTGTTAGGAAGTAAGGTGTAGTTTAAGTTCATGTTTCAACAATGTGTCTGTAGCCAAATCTCTAAAATGTCTTACTTCTATGCGCTGAAGTGCATAATTTCTTTCCCTAAATTACAAACTGTATAGCCATTTGGTCTTTCTTCTTCTTAGGGAATTCCTTATGTATAGTTAGGAAGATGTCTTTGGATTTCTCAGTGAACCATTCGTTAACAAATGGTTGGTAACTGCTCCCTCCTTTTCCTTGTACTTGCAGTAAGTAATCAGTCATCATAACAGGATCCAACTGTTCCAGTTTTGAGGTTTGAAATTTCACAGCTGTCATATTTTGACGAAGAGATTTCGTCAACTAATCAGAAATGTTTATGTTTTAACTTAGTTACACTTTGTTCATCTTGGATTGTTAGCAATTTGCATACTCCTGACGGAGAGAAAACTCATTCTCTTCATCTAAACGACCAAAGGTTCTTATAGGTACAGCATATAAAGCTTTGTTTTTCATGTTTAATAAGATCATGACTTGCCATTGCTTCTTTTTGTCTTGTATTTCCAGTTATGTATGCCTCCAGTTTTGTTGGTTTATTGTAATGTTACTCTAGAGCTTAATTCAAGGCAACACTGCTGAATCTGTTTCTAGAATTCTGAACTGTGAAGTGACGGTTCTTGAAAATGATATAAATGAAAGGATGTTCTTCCAGCTTTAAGCAATCATTGTAATATAGTGAACACCATCATGCATAATTTATTCTATCAAAATAGAAGAAAAGTGGCGAACAGACTCTTGCATACATGTAGATTCCAGTTGTTTTCTCTGCCATCTTGGATTATATCTCAAAGAAGAGGTACCATTGCAAAGACAAACTCACTAATCCCAACAAAAATAACAGCTTTCACTTCTGCTTTCCCTTTTCTGTAAATTTCTCAAAATCATGTTTTAGTTCATTCAAGTTTTCGGTTGCAGCGTTTGTTTTGTCCAGTAGATGTTGCTGATCTTCTACGCTTCCTGTAAACTTTTAATAATTGAAAACAGTTCAGAGTACCATACTTAGTTTTATCGTTCTGTTTTATGAATGCTCTCAACTGAAGTACTTGTGTTGAGTTACTTCTCAAAGCATACCAATGGCTTTAACTACCCTAGCATAGTACAAGTTTGCCCTTTAAACCAATTTTCAGCAGATTGTCGGCTCATTGTTTCAGTCTGAATAAGGAGTTACAAAGATCCCCTATCTCTAAGAAACTGCCCAATTTATGATAGGGCCTAGCACAAATTTTTAGAGATGAAAAACTCCAAGGCCAAGAAATGTGTTGGAAATCTCTTCTGACACTCAGCATTGCGCTCTCCTCTTGAAGATTCAACTGTTTCAGAAGATTTTGAAGTTATATATTGTTGTGTAGACTGAATCATACTTAGTTGTAGGATGTGGCAAGGTTGGAGTAAATCCTGTAACTGTAAGATGAGACTGATGCTTACACATTGCACTCATAAAAGCTTTTCTGGATGGCATCTCAAAAAACTTCTTTAGGGAAACCTAATTTGAGTACATTTTATTTCTTAAGAAATCTGGATATAAGCCCCACATTAACCAAATTTTGGCCTGCAGTTTTTATGTCATTGGCTGTGTCCAAGTTACTGCTGCGGATGAAGGAAGGGGGAACAATGCACCTTGGTTTAGGTTTATAATAGTTCTGTACACAAGTTTTTGTGCACATATTCTTTGTAAAAATTTGTTTTGTTAAATCAGTATTTGTATAGGCTAGTACTCTGGACCATTCGTACCATCCAATGAAACTTCAAGTTGGCTATCACTGACCTCTTGATCTTGGAACAAAACCACTACTGTAGCTTGTGCATGCCTGGTTTGGTAACTTTTCTCTGTTAAAATTGTCAATAGTACTACAAACTGGAATGTCAGATTTTATTGAAACAGACATAACATTGTGGTTTTCAACTTTGACAGTGTTTGGTCTTGATGAAATGCATCATCATAACTGCAACATAGTCCTTGATGATAAATCATGGTAATAAGAATGGGCAATGATATAAATATGACATAATTTTTTTGAAAATGACCACAAATCTGAACATGTGACCAACTCTTGTTTTAACTACAGATGCATAGTAGGCTAACCTATGATTTGTCAAACCAAACAGAACTTCCAACAGAACATTCCTAGCTGCTACATTATATAGTTCACTAAGTTTAATTGTGTGATAAACATAACTTGAAACTATAGCTAGTAATTTTAGTAAAAGTGTGGTCTGAGGTAAATGTTAAATATCTGTCAGCTTGATTGTATGTTTTTGCCACATTCAGAATGTTCTAAACAACCCTGATTCTGCACACATACTTATCACCTTTCCTTATGTCCGTAGGTGGTGTTCTTTGCTGGTGGACTAATTTTCTTCACCAAGAAACTGTTTCGTGACTACGAAGTCCATCACATGCTCATACAGATAATTTTTTCTGCAACATTTACCCTCTCATGCACAATGTTTGAGCTTATCATCTTTGAGATTATTGGATTTCTTGACCCTAGGTAAGGTGATGTTTGGCTTGTATTTAAACTTTCCAGACTATTTTAAAATTTAATTAAAAAAAAAACTGATGTGTTAAATTTATTCTATAAGTTTTTAGTGGTAGGCCTGTACAGTCAGAGCGTGTTATAATAAAAAATTGTCACCTTACATAAAAACTGTAAATTGATTTGAAAGATTTTGTTTATTATTTTTTTACTATACAGTAATTCCTCCCATAATCGCGAGGGTTAGGTTCCTCGACAATCCCGACAGTAATGAAATTGCAAGTACAGAAACTATAAACATGGGAAAAATAAGGTGAGGTACCCAGGTTCTTATTTCACCAGATTTTAGGTGAAAATTATGTACAAATATTCTTAATAATATGTTCATATAAACAATTACATGTGCTACTACCAAAAGAGAAATTAGATTGTCACAGCTCATTACATAAAGTACACAATGTAAGGAGAACTTATAATTACATAACTAACAAAACAGATAAAATACTTTCTCATTACATTTATAGTATTCAATGTTTACATTTCCAGAAAAATATTATAATTTTAGTGTACGGTACCCATGAGGCTTGTGTTACTGAGTGTAAGAGAGAGGTGGCAATTACAGTTCTTTCCTCTCCCACCTTTCCACTTTCTCTACGCTTATCGTGTCATCAATACTGTTGTCTTCCAACTCCGCTGCTTATCACGTGAGCATTCTGGTTGCGGCCAAGCATAAGGCTTTCCGATCGGCCCTGAAAACTTGTAAAAATATTGTGTTATAGTGGAATCATATTAGTGCAACAAAGCAACATGACAAAAGTGATAAGACCTTATTTTCTCGTTTTTTTCGAACACTGATTTAGCTGTCGTGCAACAAACACAAAAAAAATAATAACTTGTAAATAATTCATTGCCACTACGTATTTGGAATTTGCATTGTGTTCGCTTTTCTGTCTAGTTGATTGATGTCACAGAAACCTCTGTGCTAATTGGTGGACATCTTTTTTTCCTCCCCCCCCCCCCCTTCCCTGTTGCGGAGGTCATGTCGCCTGCGCCTCCATCGTGCCTGTATGAGTCCACCATCAATGTTGTCAGTTTAGCCTGGCTTTTGAAATCTTTCATAATTTTGATATGAGGAAGCTGTGCAGCCTGAACTGATCTGGTGAATTCCAAACTTAGTTCTAAAATATGATCACATTCTTGAAACTTTTTGCACAATTTTTCCGAATCACTTAAATATTCCAAAAGCTTAGCGGAACTAAATGTCTTCACTTCAAAGACCTAATCACTACTCACACCATTGCTATTACTGCCGTCATTAGCTAGCTTGTCCAACTTATTTATTGTTGGTTCTTGCGCTTTAGCATTAATAATGTCTTGAACTTCCACTCTCATATCCTCTAAAACTTCAACACCAATCTTCGTAGACAAGCACATAGTATTTTCACTACCACATCAGCTTCATCAACAACTTTCTAATAATTTCCTACCATTCTGTATCACAGCGATATTGATGTATCATGTATGAATATGATATGTGTGAGTAGGCAGTAGCGATGATAAGCAATATAATAATACGTTTGTGTGCAGTAGCGAGTGAGATGATACATGTGTAGTGTGTTGGCATTTGCATTAGGGCCTAATGATACGCAAATTTTACTTGGGAATATTGAATAATTTATTACAATAATTTCCATGTGAATAAATGAATTTAAAAATGCTGAGTTCGCAAATACAGAGGGATTTCTGTAATAGGAAAGTAATGGCAAAACACAAACATGTAATGTGTTCATGTATGAATGTTGTGTCTGGTGGATATGTATTAGAGTATTTACATGTGCCAAAATTATAGGAAAAAAACTATCATAAACCCAGAATATATTTTAAACAAGCTATAATTTTGCACAGAGCATCTGTAAATTGCCTTTAAGGATGAACACCTGGGATTCAGACCGTTAAAGAATGTTTTTAAAAAAATCTGATGATCAATAAAGACGCGGGTGATAGAGGGGGCCCAAGACCTACCAAATAAACCAAACTTGTATAGTCAGATTCATAACCATCTGAAAAATACAAATATGTTTTTAAGAAAATTTGGCTATACTCTACCTTGAGCTAAGCATTTACAAATGGTGGAAACAGTAATGGTCAATGTAGAATAAAATTTGTACACACCAAATGTGATTAGTGTCGTCACATTAAAAAACACATGTTTGTATTTTGTTCTGAAAGATGCCTCTAGTTTGCACGATGTAAAAAAAATATCAATGGGTCACATAAATGATCACCTGCTATTGGAAAAACTGCCCCATAGTATGGCCAATTAATTATTAAAAAACCTGTATTATAAATTAACAAAAGTTGATGCAGTAAATGTGAAAACATAACTTAATGCAGAATTGTTCACACAATGGAAAATCAGCTATAAGGTTGTAATTAGTATTTGAGTAAATAATTAAATATAATTTTATTGAAATGAAAATATTACACAATGTTTGAAATTTTTAAAATGTATTTTGAATTTCATGTGTTTAATTTGTGAGGATAAAATTAAATGTTATTAATAAAGGTTGTAAAAAAGTCAGTTGTTTCATAAAACGAAATTTATATCATCGAAATGGAAAGTTAAGATAAAAAAATTAAATCATCAGATACCCTTACGTAGTTGCTGCTTCATATTCACAGCGGCCGCGGTTATGTAGAGGCTAGTGCGCTCGCCTCCCATCATAGCGAACTGGGTGTAATTCCTGAATAGCCTCACAGGCAGATTTTCTGCATGTGGGAATTGTGGCTAATACATTAGGATGGTTCTGGAGGGTGCGGGGGGTTCTTTCTTTTACCTCAGTTTTCTTGTCTTGGTCTGAAGGAAAGAAAAGGAATACAACTGAGTGATTTGTGCAGCTTTTGACAGCAATGTCTTGTAAGTCGATGAAGGTGCCGGTCCCCGTACGCAGTTAGTAAAGCGCCGGTAATTATATCAACATATATTTAATACACATTTTCCACTTCCAAATTAAGGGAATACACTTACATTCATATTCCTAGATTCTGTTCTCTCTTTAACTCTTTCTCTACGACATTCTACGATAGTCGAATATACAAAATATTGCTAAACTGCGACATAAGGCGAACACCTAATTAAATGACTCTGTAAATAATAGGTACATGTTTTTCTCGCTTGAAATTAGCAAAAAATAAACTCTTTATAGAAAAACAATTTTTTTTTTTACATTTTTTACGCTATTTTGACATAGTTAAAATGGTTTATTATGCACCGAAAGAGCATTTCCAAAACAATTTTTATTGCAGAAAATAGTATCCATGTTGTTAAGCAATCTCGGCTGGAGTTATTAAACCAGCCAAAATACAAAACAAATACATATTGCTCAATAAAAAGCTTAAGAAGTGAACTTAAACCTGCTTGCTTTATATTAGTCCTACTAGAAACTATGATTCTTCTCAAAAATAGCACAGGAAATAGATAAAAGTTTTCTAGGTTTCAAACAAAGACAATGCCAGGGTTGCCAACTGCTGCACGTGAAAGTGTGGAGTATTTAGATAACTATGCACTAGAGAAACAATGTATTCAAGGAGTAGTTTTTCCGCTATTTTTTAAGTTGACTTTCCCAGTCCCGGGGGTTCTCCCTTAATCAGTAATAAAAAATCCCCCAACAATTTCATTTGCTTAAGTTGTTTCATAGTCAAAAAGACCTTTTAGATACATGCAGAGTAAATTTAGAACAAGCTAGAAATTTATACAAGAGTAGGTATCTGGTAAATGTTCTCAGTAACTCCTGAAATGTCTCTAACAATGCTGTTTGTGCTTCATCTGTATGTAGGCCTATATAAAATGGTGCTCAACATTTCCACAGCTATAACTTAAAATAAGTGAGAGCTAGTACGTTACCCATGAGCCAATTAATGAGCTTATTATTTCAACTTAGGTACCTATAAATTTCTCAGAGTAGTAGGCCTATGACTTAATTCCAATTCAAATTTTAAGTTTAATGTACAACCACATATTCTTCCATGGTGATAAAATTCAAATTTATAACAAGTACAATTACAGAAATAATTTCCTTGGAATTTTGTATTGGCCTTATTTAGGTTCTCGGTATGACAGAATACTTGAAATTTACTTACATTTGCACTGTCCATTTGACTAATATAGGACCACAATTCCACAATGTCTGTTTTAATTTGTTGATTCTTCCATATAATATTCCTTTTATTTATCAATTTAGTATTCCCGTTGGTGTAAGAGAGTTCCTTGCAGCGGCAACACATGGTACAATAGAGTATTGTAGTCTCCAGGACTGGTAAGGTCTCTCAGCGCAGGGGTGAGGAACCCATGTTGCGAGGGGGGCTGGGGGTGGAAGAGAAAGTATGTCCCGTCTACATGCTGCACTGCGTGCCATTTAAAACTCATCGGTCCTTGTTTGCTCTGCTGTATTGACAAAAATGCAAGTAGTGTGCGTCTGAAAAGATAAAAAAGCTATTTATAACAAAAAATGGAAATCATTAGAATAGTTATTTTGCTGTATTTTTGTTATTTTATTAAAATGCAAATTTTACAATATATGTCACTCAAATTATAAAACTCACTGTTGCAAACAATCCCAGCCCTTAGCCTTACCAGTTTTTTAAAGCCTTGCCAAGGACAGATGTTACAGGCAGTCAGTACGGTAACATTTCTGATACCACATCATGACTAGTAAAAAAGCAGTAATTATACCATCTCAGAACATGTATAAAACAAAGTTATGTTCACGAGCAGATATTGTTCACCGCCCTGAATTGGGCTGTGTTCATCCATATACTAACAGATACCAGTAACACCCATTTTTTACACTTAATTAGTGCAAATTACTTGAGAATAATTTTGTCAGTTGTAAAATTTTGTTGTGTTATTTCTGCTAAAGATTATTATGCATTTAAACACATTACCAAGATTGTAATTAAAGTAAACAGACAAAAATCTAAAGATTGTTGCAATTAATTCTCAATTAACTTATATGTTGATTCTATTGTTCTCTTTAAATTGAGTTTATTCTCTTGGCATTCAACAGAAAGTATACAAAGTATTGTGATTCTCAATTTACAGGACTGTTCTGCATCAACTGTATTTATAAGCGAGAATTGATTCCAGATTAGTTTCATTTCCAGTAGTTGGATGTGAATGTAATCATGTATATCTTAGGAATCATGTAAGTGTGTGTTGATAGTGAAAGTAATAGAAATATAATCGTTAATAACATGAGTGTATAAAGTGTAATCTGAAGCAAAATTACTGTCTAAAATTTTGGGGAAGAACTTTAATATCGGATACGTAATGAAATACATGTACCATACACTTATATAAGTACAGCTAATATTGCAATAAACCTTTTAACATATTTTCCTGAATTTCCACCTACTTAATTTCGCCAAATATTCATCAGATGTTTCCTTGAAAATAATGTTCTTGTAACGAACATCAAATACGAAGTTACTGTGCCGGTGTATTTCATCAGCACTTACGAACCTTTGTATACTTACCGTGGGACTTTACAATTTATTTCGAAACACTAAAGATAAGGTTTTCTTTAAACTGATATATATGTATATATATACTTTAAACTGATATATATATATATATATATATATATATATATATATATATATATATATATATATATATATATATATATATATATATATATATAAATGAAAGCTGACTGATTGACTGACTGACTGACTGACTAACATATCAAACTGCAGCCCAAACCACTAGACCTAGAATCGTGAAATTTTTTGTGGGGGTTCCCTTCAGGTCGTAGGCGAGCACTAAGAAGGGATTTTTCGAAATTCGACCTCTAAGGGGGTGAAAAGGGGTGAAATGTGTTTCCGAAGAAACGTTGATAGAGCTCGAACCCGACGGCCAATCATGGTGATTTTTACTTTAATAGGACACTCGTAAAAATGCATATTAGCCAATTTAAGGATTTTTCGAAGATCAACATTTAAGGGGGTGAAAAGACCTTAAATGTGTTTCCAATCAACTATCGATATCTATCGAACCCTTCGGGATAAAGAGTTGATATTCACTTCAAAATATTGCTTACGTAAATACCAAAAAAGTAGTTTTAGGTTTTTTTGAAATTCGACCCCCAGGCAGTAAAAAGGGGCAAAATGTGTTTTTAATGAATCGTCTTTATCTTTGAAACACAATTGCCAATCGTCGTGATTTTAACTTTAATTGGTTACTTTTACAAATGTCTATGACAGGACTCAAAATCGTTTCGAAATTCTTTATTTAAAGGGGTGAAAATACGTGAAATGTGTTTTCGATTATCCTTCCATATCTATCGAATCAATCGAGATATCGAAGTACTCTTTGCTTTAAATTGGTGCTTTCGTAAATATCCCAAGTACCATTTAAAATACATTTTCCGAATTCGGCCCTAAACTGGTTAAAAATGTGGTAATATGAGTTTTCGACTCACATTCAATATATATCGATCCCATCGTTTTTTATATAGAGACGTGATTTTTGTTTAGGATTGATGCTTACTCAAATACCTAAAAAGTGATTTCAGGAATTTTCGAAATTCGCCACCTAAGGACGTGAAAAGGGGTGAAAAGTGGTGAAAAGTGTTTTCAATTAATCGTCTATATATCTTGAACCCAGCGGGCTAATGTTGTGTTTTTTATGTCCACGAGATACCAATAAAGTATTCTAAAACGTGATTCAAGGGTTTTTCGAAATTTACTCTCTTAAGTGGTGAAAAGACCTTGAACGTGTTTTAGATAAATCTTCGATATCTATCGAACCCGTCGATATATAACATTAATTATTGCTTCAGGATGATGATTAAATAAATTATCGCAAAACGGTTTTCAGATTTTTCGAAATTCAATTTCTCAATACTGTGCGACGCTTTTTTGTTGTTGGTTGTGCTCGTTCGTGACCCGCGTTTGGTGATGATAAGATGTGTCGCTGCTCTGTCTCTTACGTGATTAATGCTGGATAATTGGGTTCGTATTAAGTAATGTTGTAGTATGCCCGGCTAGCTCTAATTGAAATAAAATAACAAAGGTGTTTCTTTTTTAATCGGCCTAAGGGACTCACGCACTGCGGGTTGCGTCACGAGAGGTAGATACTTAAAGTTTCTTTCGACGAAAATAATAGGCGCTTCCTCCGGCGGC
>PNEQ01038714.1:0-10058 GCA_003012365.1 Medauroidea extradentata | reverse complement strand
ATATTATTATAGTGTGGAACTGAGGAGAAGGCAAGGCTCAGATATGCGGCTGGTGGTGGGGACAAGCGGGGCGCTGTGTGGCACCCACCACCACCTGGCCGTTCTGCCTTGCCTTCTGCTCAACTCCCTACTATAGTCACTAAGGATATTATTATAGTGTGGAACTGAGGAGAAGGCAAGGCTCAGATATGCGGCTGGTGGTGGGGACAAGTGGGGCGCTGTGTGGCACCCACCACCACCTGGCCGTTCTGCCTTGCCTTCTCCTCAGCTCCCTACAATATCACGCCTCACCTTAGCCTCTAGGCGCAAGTCTCTGAACTGCCGTGCTGTCTTCTCGCCCACAACTCACCTCTACGAGACATTCAGTGGTAACCATATCATTTTATGACATTATATTGAAGATAACGATGTATTGCACACGCATATAGCATTTAAAATATTCTGCACCAAAGTTTTCATGCCTTAAAAGGACTGCAAAAGACCAATTTTCGCCATTTTCGGCATAGTGGAAATATGCTTTAGAGAAACATGAAGGACCTGATACGAATATACAGGTTGTCCAGAAATAAACGCGAATCCTGACCTAGACTGTAGCCAAAAATGCTACTGGGAAAATTTTGCAGCGTGCTAGCAGAACACTGTTATCTAAGAAACTACCAAATGTATTTCTAATGTGTGGATTTACGAAAAGAAAAAACACTTCAAACGACCTCGGAATAGTAGTTTTAAAACATAACGTTAATTAGAAAGACCATTCCAGAGCACCTCAAAACTGATTTTTCAATTTAATATATCTAAACAACTACTGAAGGGATTCTTGTAAAACTACAATAGAGAGTTGTACTGGACTTTACTTAACACTTTCCACCAATAAAAAGATGAAGTCACCAATGAAAGTGTCAGTCAGGCGAGTGATCTACGATACCACTGCACGCTGTATCAGTGTCTTGCACTAGAGGCAATACAGCACCAGATGAGCAGGTCAACATCGCCCTTAGAGTCGTGCCTCACTCACACTGACACACGGCCACCAGGCGGGCGCCTTAACATACCGAGCAACCCAAACATGATTCTACGTTTACTTGACGTAATAAACATAATATAATACGTGGTCGTGGAGTGCAAGAGGGGACTATCTCCAGGCAGTGTAGCCACACTAAGCACGTAAAATTCCATAGCACAATTTTTGCACTAACATTTTTGTTTTTAATTTAGGTCTGGATTCGCGTGGTGTTTATTATGTGGTTATTTCTGGGTACACTGTCTGCGCAAAATTATACAGTATGATTCATAATTTATCGTTGGTTTTATTTTAAACACATCCTTTATTATTCCACACGTTAACTTACCTGACGTTGTGCTAACCCGTTCGTGTCGGATAAGCGAGATTTTACTGTAATATTTACACATTTCTTTCACATAATTTCGTTAAACATAAATTTTTTCAGAAACTCTCTGTAACTTTTCTTTTTATCACCACAACAACCTTAACTTAAGGATACCAGGAAGTTTGAGAGGAAACAAACGCATGCAAAGAGCGACCGCGATAAGAAGATATGGTACATAACTTAGTGCTAAAAGTATCAGTTTAAAATTGCAAGTTTCTCGAAGCCAATATTCTTAAATAAATACACCAGCAAACTTAGACAACATGTTTGCCGATTTTCTGAGCACAAATTTCTCTCAGGTACTTATTTCTGAAGAACGTTCTCAACCGCCGAAATCTCACACACTTTATTGCAGCGCAGGAGATTACGCTTAAGAGGGCGTGGTACATAATTCAACGCTAAAAGCATTAATCTATAACTGTAGGTTTCTTGAAGCCAGTTTGCGAAAGTTAAACAATAGCAATCCTAGACATTATTTTTAGCCAACGTTTTAAATAAATTTTTTTCCAGTGTTACGAACTTCTGAGGCACAATCTCTGACGTTGGAACCTCGTGCATTTAACTGCGGCGCAAGAGGTCACGCGTAACGAATTAGTAATTATATATAAATATTTACTCATAAAGCTGGCAAATACCATTATCTAGGATTGTCGTTGAGTATTTTATCCATATTGGCTTCGAAAAAAGCGTAGAAATCCATTCATATTTCCAGCGTTTATTTATCTAACATACACATACACATACCATGATCCATCATTTCTACTAATTTCATAGTAGTTATCGAAAAACTGTTCCACAGTTTCGTTAGAAATTGTTTTTACTATGTAGTCAAATTTTTTCCAAGACAAAAACGATATAGATTTGGCTAATTAGTTCATTAATGAGAATTTCCTTAATTGCATAATTAGCTGAAGCCATAGTGTGTTTTTTGTCTTGAAGAAAATTTGTTAATGCAAGATACTCCGTTTCTAAACAAACTGTGCTACAGTTTTATGATATCTACTCTCGTTTAAGATTTGAAAATTAATTATTGTAAAAGTAGTAGAAATGATGGACCATGGCCTTAACAAATGCATCATTCTTGGCAAAAGTTTTCTCATTAAAGAGTGAGTGCTAGTCACCATTTTGAATTTTTGTAACTTGTGTCATAACTTTTCTTGTGACTAAATTCATGGAACTTTAACTTAACTTGATAGAGTTTTAGACACAATATATCTATTATTTTCCGTTACCTTGGTTACAGCTCGAATTGCAGTTAAAAAAGTAAGAATAATTTTCTAACTGCAATTCGATCTGACAAAAAATACATAACTTCAAAATGGTAACAATCACTCACTTTTAAGTTGGCAAATATCGTTATCTAGGTTTGCTGTTTTGACGTTTTTCCATGTAGACAGATTTTATTTAAAAAACGCGAAGGTTCAAAATGATGTTTTCAGCGTTCATTTGTCTACCACACACTCTTAAATCGAATCTTTCCAGGACGGCAATCCCAGTTAGCAGGCTGGGAATCCCTGCACAGTTATAGCCGGTGTGTCAGTGCAGGCAGAGAAACAGCGAGAGGGGAAGGGGTGTATGGATAAAAATAAAATATTTCGCATCGACCGGTCACGCTCCACTTGATCGCAATTCCGTGACCGTGTATAAATTGTTTTTTTTTTTCAACCCGTCGCCATTTGTTTTCGTTTCCTCTCGCGCCCTGCGATGCTGCGCCCGCCTCTCCCGCCACTGGGTGTAGACTATCTCCCGTCGCTGGCTCGTAGGGGTGGTTCTGTTAGAACTGACACAACCAGATATTTTTCACGAATCGATTATATCGTATTCGAATACTTATAAGAATCGAATACTCGAACTCGCCAGTTTGTTTTCGAGAACGGTCACGCTTTTTGCAACTAGAAGCATTCGTCTGACATTCATTCGAATATGTATTTTTTTTACCACGAACGATTTTGTTTCCTTTCACCTGGCGAATTTGATGGATTGTTTTTAATTATAAATTTAAACTTGTTGTACTGCCAATTTTTTTTTTAAAAATCACATTTACACAAACTGTATACTAATTTGCATCTTTAGATTTTTTTAAAATGATTCCAAATTTTCTGACTTTTGCCTACCTGGCATTATTTTAACATTAAAAGCACACACTAATGTGTATATATGCACACACTAATATATATATATACACACCCACACACATAGATAACCAAAATACAAAAAAAAAAAATCTAAACACCTACACTCAACATTTGATGTATCTGAAATTTACTTTTTTGGAATACTTCGTAGTCCAATATTAAAAATCAATAGCGATTAAACCCGTTGAGATACCGAGGTACATTTCGCTTCACAATGAAGCGTACAAAATTAGCATGTTACCTAATTTTCAGATTTGCCGAAATTTGAAAATTACGGATGGAAAAGCTGAAAAATATGTTTTCTATTAATCATCTAAAACTTCCAAACACGTTTAGACATCGAAGTGATTAATAGTACAAAATAAAGCTTAAGCATATTCCTAAAAAGTAGTTTTTTTTTCAATTTAACCTCTAAGGGTGTTAACATAAAACGTAGTATCAATTAAGCCTCTGTATTTCTTAAATTTGCTGAGATAACGAGATGAGTTTCGAATAGCAATGAAGCTTACGTAAATACATAAAAACATATTCAATTATGTCTAAAAATTTTACAATTCTGGGGGTGGAAAGATGTAAAATGTTCCATAAGTCCCGAAAAGCAGGAATGACCACAGAGAAATAATTCAAAAGTTGCTACTTTTTTTTCAGCCCTTTAATGTGTATAGGTTATAGGCACGATCCTGTATGTACACATTTAATTTCATAATAATTCTGATGAATTATCTTGGCGTAGATGTTTCGAACACTGGTAGGAAGTTTCAGGTTCGAATCCCGTGTTAGACAAGGAAACGAGGAGCTGTTGTGATATTATATATGCAGTTGGCAGATGAACTAAGACAATTTAAGAATGGTTTCTTCATGCATCGTAAGCACACAGGGTCAAAATGGATAAATTATACTTTATCGATATCATTGATATATGATTAACCTGGTAATGTATCGTTATGCTTTAAGAATGAAAAGTAGTAATATGTGTTTTCGCCATTTATTCAATATATATACCCGCCGTACGGCCCTGCTTCTAGCTTGGAACTGTTTTCACACCAACTATGTATTCTTCCGCCAACCGTCAACAATAACATTGCCAGGCTGACGGCTGCACTGCAAGCCTACGTACATTGTTCATCCGCCGCCACTACGTCACTTCTGAAATGTAAACATATATTTTTTTCCATTTCCTGTGAATGAACACATTGTGTACATATTCTATTCAACGATTTTCAATATTTTAGCCGCTGTTCATAATATACAGAAGAACTATTTCTACGACATCAATGCCAACCCAAACATCCTACAACTATCATATAACAGACGTATTTAACTGACTTTTAAAAACTTATTAGGAACAATTTTTATACTCACGCAAGCGTAACAATAACAACCAAATGTATTTATTTCATCGTACTGCTATTTCATTTGTAACCGTAACAATTTTTCTTCAAAAATATCACGCAGGCAAAGCCACGGCCGGGCAGCTAGTACGCTGTAAAATGCAAATTCCGCGTGGGCTATGTAAACACTCGTTAACAAATGCGCAAAGAAAAATGTGGCTTAACGAGAACTGGATTACTTATAGACAATGCTTTGGTAGTTGCGAGTACTGATCGAACTGACGAGGTGAAACATTTGAATGATAATTATGGTGGCCAAAATATTTTACTGGTGCCGAAAAAAATTTTTGTCATGTCCACAAAATTAATTTTGCAGGGTGAATACCCATAAATATAGGCACGAGTATTTAGAGTATTCATCTGGCAACAGGCTAGACTTCTCAGACCTATACACACACTGGCCAGAGTAAAATATCCATTGGCTTATAAACGTAACACGTGTTACCACCACGACTTGTTTCCTTATTTATAACGGGCTTGCAGTCGTCAAAGACGTGTTATAACAGGTGTCGTCTAATCACAGAAGGTGTAGTGAAGCACACATTATTGGTATTCAACCTGACCTAGAATCAATACGTGAAATAATCTTGCCTATACCCATAACATATCTTATAGCTGCCACAACTTTTATTTCCGTGAGCTAAAGAAGTATCATAGCCATCATTGGTACAAGACCACGGCCATAGATCTGGCAACCCTGCAAGGAAGAGTCATTTTAACTGCAGTGGCTTTGCCTGATTCGCCGGTGTATAGGACAGAATAACAAATAAGAGATAGCCGTTGCCGTCGGAGAGCTACAAGAAGTCTTAAAATGACCCTTCTTGGCAAGGTTGCCATATCTAAGACCTCGGCCTTGTACTACAGATGGCTATGGAAGTATTCAAATACGTTCATCCACCGTTAGAGACGTCTCGAGAACTTGAAATAATCGAATTATTTGACATTTTGAACTCGAATACTCATGTCACTAGATTCTGTGTTCCAGCCTCTGGACAAGGGTTGATGGTGAGGGTGCGAGGGTGCCCTACAGGAGGATGGGGGGGGGGGACAGACTGGTGGGTGTTATCTACCCCCATCCTCTCCTTCAACCCCTTCCTCTACTACCATTGGTCCTCCCTGACGCCTGGTCAGCTACACGGATAAAAACATATCCCTCGCCACACCCCTTCCAATCCTACACCACCCCCGCCCTACTGATAGCATGTGATGCAACCGCCCGGCCTGAAGGGAAATTTACAACCCCAGCGGTAACATGCAAGTTAAAAAAAACATATTCCTCGCATATCCCTCCCCTTTATCAAACAAACCCCACCCTCTCAGGCCTTTGGTAAATATATTTATCATGCGAGAAACAACAAAAAATTATGCAAATGTTTGCTCGCCCTCGGTTTGCATAACGTCAACGGCCCAGGCGCGGAGTTTTAGAAGAGTTGAGGGGAAGGGGAATTAAAACAAAAACACTCATTATGGTAGCCTTTAGATTATATGTGCATACACTCTCCAGTAAAAGAAACATTTTGCAGTAAATATTACCTACCAAATTACTTGTGGTAAACAAAACAATTCTTTTATTTTACTCCAATATTTGAAGGGCTTAGATTTATAGTGGTGTACATCAGTCAGAATAGTTTCCTCTTTAACAATTTTTTTGTAGTCGCGTGCAAAATGCATTACATTTGTTACAATACGCAAATAGAATTCAGAAGTTCTGTTAACAGTGAAATATTTGTTACAGAATATTCTTCTGAAAATGTGTAAAATATGAACGGAAACAACACTACTAAATAATTGTGACTTAAAGCACCATGAATCTCAGCCCCTCATTTTACTGATGACGACGACAAATTATTTTTGTAGTGAGCAGAAATATAGTCTGGCACGGTCAGTAACTTGCTAAAAGAACAGCTAGTAGTTCCCTCTAAATATAAATTTTTTTCTTTGTATCCCAACCGCCAAAAATGTTCTTAATGGCTTTCAAATGGGAAAAAATTTTCATTATATATTTGAATGAAATAGTGTTAGTTTTCTAAATGTTACTTGGGAGTACATTTTCCGTTTACAAAAAAAAAATTGCTCAGCCAGTTTTCCAATAATGGCATTGCAAATTTAAAATTTACATCTATTTATTCAATACGCGCCCCGAAACCAATGAACATAAAGAAATGAAAAAATTTGCACTGAAACTACGTTTCATGGGCTACGGCTTGAATCAAATGAAAACCCACAACAAAATACTTTAGTTTTTTTAACTATTGCTAAAAGTTCAAATAAGTTAAAATTTCAAAAAATAGTTTAATATATACAAAAAAAACATTTTGAGATATTTTCTATATATTGTACTGCGTACTTACACCGTGGAGTCAATACGCCAGTTACACAATTTTAAATACAAATCGTACAAATTGAGCTTGTGTTCTATTTCTACATATTTAAAAGCTTAGAGGGAGAGGGGTGATCGTCCTCTATTCCTTTTTCGAAACCAGCCCCACCCCCTCCCGCCTAAACCAAAACCGACTTCCACTGCGCTGAAAAAAAAATTGTGCCAGCTACAAAATATGTCGTGGGTATTTAGGCCTACACTGCAAAATTTATTTTGTGGTCACCACGAAAGCATTTTGTTGATAGCACTATAATGTTGTGGCCACAGAAAAAGTATTTTGTTACTGCTACAAAATAATTTTGCAGGGAAAACATCATACAATTTTTTTTTGTCATGTGGATACGTTCCTAACGGTCATAAGTTTATTTACGCGTATTTTCTATTCTATTGGCTACGCGATTGCGGAAGCGAATATCTTCCCCTCTCCACTTTCCCCAGGGGCGAGAGATCACCGTTCGACAATTAATTAATTCTGAAATCTCCGTCGCTGCGAAGCGCCCCTGATGCTGTACGCAAACACGGAATTAAATTACCGGCGACGGAATTAAACGAAACTCTACCGCTGCACGGATATGAAATGACAACAATCTCGTTAAGGGGAAGCGGCAGGAAGCAAATCTGCAACATGGCGCAGAGCTTTGGTCGATAGATATTTATTTTATAAAAAATCTCTGACTTAAGATTTTACAATGTCCTGATGAATAAAAACCTTGATTTAAAGCAGATTTGTTTTAGAATATAAATCAAAAATGTTGGTTTGAAGAACCAATTTAATGTATGAGTTCTTTAACATTTCTGTCCTAAATCTGCATTACTTGGTAAATGCAATTTTTAAACAGTGATAGAAAAAAATTAGCATCTGTTTATTCCGTAGTAAATATTTTATTTCGAATCACCTATACAAGTGTTCTTTTTTTTTTTTTTTTTTTTTTTTTTTTTTAAGAAAACTGTACGGCAATACAGAGACTTGCGCATAGAGGCCAGGCAGAGGCGTTATGTGTGTGCTGTATCGTCCTTATAAGCAGTTCACGTTAATCTGAGCACTCAGCGGCATTTCTAAAAACCCACAACTGTATTTAATCCATACCAAAGATGTAAAGTTTTGAAAGGGGCGAAACATTTACACTGGTTTTTAACTACACGAATGTTTTCATCTTAGAAATAGAAAAGACGAATGCAAAATGACTGAAAGAAAAAAAATAAACGTTGCTACGTATATCCTGAACAGTCTATCGCTAGATACCACGATTTTTGGTGAATAGAAGTCTGCAACAATTTGTTTAAATGCCTTATGTGCGCTTCTGCAGCCCTGCCTCATGGTCGGAGATTGGCTGTTTTTAACTCTCAGCGTCTAGGGTTCTTCCCGCAAATCACAGACGTGTGGTGTCGCAGTAACCTAGTTCCTGTTGGCACAGTCAAATGAGCCACGTCTGTGCAATAATCAGAACCACGATATCATGGTGAAAAGATTTCTGTACCATTTGATTTCAATGTCTTATGTGAACACGTGCAGCTGTGCTACATGGTCACTGATTGGTTCTTTCAACCCTCTCTTATCTTAGGATTATACTGGCACACTGTAAAAAATATTAGTAATGTTACTCATCATATGTATGATAATATTCCCCAACGTTGAGAGGAAAATCTGATTTCCGAATATGTGTGGAAATTTCCGCAAGGTAGTGTATTCGCCACACAAACCACTCGGAAGTTTCGCTCGCGCGTTATGTTAAATTGTCCAAGAGGGCTTGCGCCAATATAGAATGAAAAATTACATTACCAGTTGAGTAACTTTCCTTGACACGTGTTGAGTAATTTTCCCTCACTTGTAGAGGTAATTAGCTTCCATTACATGTAGAGTAAATTCACCTCGACCTTTTTTACAGTGCAAGTAACAACAGGCTTATGATGGCACAATAACATTATTCTGGTCAGTGTAGTCAAATGAGAGACACGTCTGAACAAAGACGCCCAGCTGATAACCATGAAGCGCAACTGTATATGTGTTCGTAAGGCATTAAAACACATTGTTGCAGAACTCTTTTCACCAAACATCGTGGACTGTACCTATAGCAGCAGCATTCTGTTCTTATAGGTCTCCGACTGGAAAAATACGCAAGTCGCAAGAACATGGTGTACCAGCAGATCAGGTTGATAACAGACCAGTGGCATATCGTGGTCGTGTTCCAAGGCATGCGGTGCTAAGCAGTGACCATATACTCAACACTAAGTTGTCTGTGAGAAGAATATACTTGTAGGAGCTGGTACACTCTTCTTACAGTAGCGTACAAGAAGCAAGGTACATATACTACAATAATATACCTCGGTATACACAACACACACTGAGAAAAAAATTTTGTTGATGCAAACAAAATTTGTTTGAATCAACCAAATCATTTGTTTACAGAGGGGTAACGAAATATTTGTTTACTTGTACCAAATTATTTTGTTCCCTCGATTTGTTTGAGGCAAATAGCTGAATTTTGTTAGCAGTACCAAATATTTAGTTGGTCATAAAAATATTTCGTTGGACATATTAAATGCGCATACAATAGTTTAAGAACTAAAAAGATTATATTTTATAAACTTGGAAAATTTCTAAAACTTGAAAAGCTAAAAAAAAAAAAAGTGTGCCCACGCCGGGATTTGATCCATTATCTCTTCACTTATCACCTGCAATGCATGACCTAACCAACTTTTTTTTTTTTTTTTTTTTTTTTTTTTTTTTTTTTTTTTTTTTTTTTTTTTTTTTTTTTTTTTTTTT
>PNEQ01038713.1:0-29202 GCA_003012365.1 Medauroidea extradentata | reverse complement strand
GTTAAAAACTAAATTTCTGTGTTATTATTTATCAGCAAATGTTCTTTTACTGGGAATAGTTTGAACTGTTACTAGGGTGCCTGGAAAGCAGTCTGTGATGACTGCTCAGATGTACTCTGAGCGTGTTGGAACTCGAGGCGAAGATCTGGTCGGTACAATTTCATCATCTCGTCCTCGCGAGGCGCTGGACTGCCCCGTGCGCGGCCGCAGACCTGGTTGAGTCATGCTCCGCGCGCGTACAGACCTACCCGACGTGCGAAAAGAGGATGTGTACAGGGAGATTGGCGGGTGTTTACATCTCTACCAGTTCATATTGCCTTGTCGAGTGAGAAGGAAGTGTTTCGTGTCTTGCTAGAGGAAGACGCCGAAGCATTTTATGATATAATTCAACTCATAAGGAGGCATATACTTCCAGCACCACCACTCATTTTTATTGGACGCGACCGAAGTAGATCGTCACTTCATAGATCAGCTACACCAGTGCATCCATCTCAACCATTCCTGTGGAGAGATGAAGAGGACAATACTGCAGGGCTACCGTGCCTGTGTGTCTCCAAGGTTTTGGTTCTGCTCCTTGAGGATGAAGGCAGTGAGTACGCTCTGTGTTCAACAATGGGCTTATCCATCGTGTGAACCAAGGACCTGTACCAAGTGTACAATGATAGTGAGCAGGAAGAGGAGGCGGAAAATGAGTATGCTGGGGAGGAAGTGCTACGAGAGACCAGTGTGCTGCGGGCCTAGGTTCGGAGCCAGCATGAGGAAATCCTGGAGCTGCAGCACCAGCTACAGGCTCAGCACGTCATGACGGAGATCCTCCACACCGCCACCGCCACTGCTCGGTTCCAGGAGGAAGTACTCTTCCTCCTCAGGACACTGTTGGGACGAGGACCTGCCTAGTCGTCTCAAGAATGATAGTGTACTGTGTATATAGTGTAAATATTGAATATAGTGTTTTATTGTGTTGTGTATATAGTGTTTTTAAGTAAATTAGATTTTTTAGAACTTACGGTGCGTGTCTTGAGAGACATTATTCGCCTGTCACAACTTTTCTTAAAGAGCTTCAAATGCAACAGTCCTTGCACACTTAATCAGTGATTACATAGCACAATTACTTTACTATAAAATGTTTTAAAAATGTAATGAATATGATAGATGGTGGTGATATATAATACTTGTCAAGACTTGTATATTTTGCCTGCTCTAGGTTATTAAAAAAATAATAATATTGGTGATAGAGGCGAGAGTCCTGCCTATGGTACATTACATGTCGCCCTTAAACACAAATGTATATGGGTGGAGTAGAATCAAGTGAGTAAATAGGAAACAAAGATGGCTGCCGACTACGAGAACAGCTACCAAGGTGATGTACAATGGGAAAAAGGAGTTCGGGTTGAGGAGAGTTAATGAGGGGAGGAGGATGGTAGGAGGAGGAATGAGAAATGAGACTTGTAGTGGGGAGCTGATGAATGAGAGAGCAGAAGGAAAGTATGAGTGGAATGAGAAGGCAGGAGGAATGAGAGATGAGGCTTGTAGATGGGGAGCTGATGAATGAGAGAGCAGGATGAAAGTATGAGTGGAATGAGAGAGCAGGAGGGATGAGAAATGAGGCTTGTACATATATGGGGAGCTGATGAATGAGAGAGCAGGAATAATTAGGAGTGGAATGAGGGAGCAGGAAAAATTAGGAGTGAAATGAGAGGGCAAGAGAAAATGAAAATCCAAGATGGTTGCCGGAAATAAGACACATAATATGGCTGCCTACAGCAGATGATTGGGTAGAATGAGAGAGCAGGAAAAATTAGGAGTGGAATGAGAGAGAAAATTGAAGATGAACACCGTAAACAAGATGGCCGCAGGAAACAAGATGGCGGCGGTGACATCATCCAAGATGGAGGCGATGACATAATCCAAGATGGCGGCCGAATCCTCCTATCCTCAGCTACCAACCACTTGTCCTCGGAGGAACAGGATCTAACTACTGATACGGATGATTTATTGAAAACACGTTTCATTTTTTACCGGCTTTCAAGGATGAATTTTGTAAAATCCTAAAACCGGTTATTAGACATTTACATGAGCAACGTTCTGATGCAAAGATAACCTCGATATCTAAAGTGGTTTAAGAGAAATATAGGATTTATTGAAAACACATTTAACGGTATTTCACCGCCTTAATTTCCGAATTTCGAAAAATCAAAAATTTATGAAATAAGCATTAGCTTAGGCAATTTTTGAAGTAGAAAAAATATTAACAAAATCATCAGGTTAGAGAGTTGCCGAAAATTTCGCGAAAACATTTTTTACCCCTTTAATTTTCGAATTTCGAAAAATTCTTCCTTAGTGGGTGCTTACGCCGTTGAAAATTTCATGTTTCTAGGTCCAGTTGTTTGGGCTGTGCGTTGATTAGTGAATGAATGAGTGAGTGGGACACTTCATTTTATATACAGAGAGTATGAAATTCTTCAACTATTTATATTTGTTGTATTTTATAATTTCTGCTCGTAGTGGTAGTCTGCATACAATGGACATGTACAATTTGGCAACAATGCATTGAAAATTCGTAGCAAATAATTATTTTGTTTTAATTTACGTATGTAAATTTGCTTTAATTTTTACGTGTTGTCCTTTATCAAACACGTGTACCCAATCTTTGTAGTTTAATACCCAGCACGAAGTAACTGCAATTGTCACCAGGAAAATAATGCTTTAAAAACTTTTAACCTAAACTAACGCGGCAACCGGAAAGTTCAGACTATTTTAAATATCTGCAAACTTAGAACATTTCAGATTAATTGTTTTCTACGCTATAAAAGTCTACAGTACATCTCAACTTCCACATTGTTATAAAAGGAAAAATATTTGTTGATGCCGTCTTTATTAATTCATAAACTCGCCACCAGATGTCAGCAATTTTGCGCGACAGCGTGATTAGGATGGACATAATTTTAACATAGGCTACTACTATTATTACGCAAGTTTATAACATTCACTCGCCTGTATTTTCGCACAAACTGCACTTTGCTCACAACAGATTGTAACGAATAATATGTATTCTGGCATAACCAGAGAAAACTTTTATGCTACAAGTTCACAAAGTTCACAAAATAAAAGTAGTTCTTATCTTACTAAATTGTATTTACTCTGAACAGTAACATATAAACTGACGCAAGTAAAAGGACAAATAAGATTATACCGCATATGTTCATAAACAAATAATAAAGTTCATAAGACTTTAAATGGTGTCCTAACGTAGAAATTAAAGTAAATTGTTTTTGTTCCTGATTACTAACTATTTTAAGCATAAAACATCAAAATCAAATGTATTTGATGTTAAATTTATTGTTACATAAATGCCAGGTATCAAGAACTAAAATTTTTATATTGAAATTTACATGCATAAAAACAGACATAGTTACGTTAAATGGTTTCATGTAACATTTAGAACGTGGTTGAATACTTTTAACATTACATTTTATTTTTCGTAACTATCATTTAGTAAATACGTTAAAAAATAGTTTCTGAGAAGTAAAGTTAACGTGAAGATGCACACTGTACTCATATGCCCACTACGTGCACGTATAACACCAGTGCGTGGGCGCGAATCAATGATCATTGGTGACTGCTATAATTATGTTTCATAGCTTAATAAGTTGTTTCAGCATTTCCGTCTTCTGCGTGAAAGGCAACGTACACGCTATTCAAATTTCTGATCACTGCAACTCGCTGCGTACAATCGCAACTCAAACTATATCAGCTCTCCTCTCAATGCCAGTCTGGAACAGTTTGTTAGTGAAATGTACAGTGTGAACTAAACCGATTGAAGTTAATAAATTGCTATACTATTTAAAATGCTGTAGAGATTGCAATATACTGAAACTCTAACGTCTATGCCATTCACGTAAGTTGAGCCGTATACCAGGAAGCTATAGGTGACATGATTTCAGATGTCAACCATGCCACATAAACACACCAAGTTGGTGTCATGTCAACTGCCGCACTGGCATTAGGTTTGGAATTATAACAGCTTCTAATCATGGCAGATGGTAAACTGCATTAAATACAAAACTTATCAACCAGGAAAATGTTCGTGCTCCGACGTCAAACCTTCCAAGCACTGATCTCTGCAGATTTTCCTTTAAAAAACTGCTGTTGCCTAAATTATGACAATGACGGCATCTAATACTAGTACGATAATTACTCTGAAGAAGAATGATAATGATGTTGGTGATATCAACAGAGAAATTATGTGTGTGAAAATATATTTCAGATACCTTGATTACAAAACTGTTGTATTATTTAAACAGCTATGGTATTATGTGCAGTATAATTACATTTATACAGACTTTGAAAGCAATAGTTAAAGTCCACACAGTAGAATAAGCCTTTTGTCCATATTTTTCTATCATTATTTTTAATATAACCTTAACTTTACCACTCTATCTATGTATTGTGAACATTTGTAGGGCCCGGTAATTTTCGCGAAAATATTTTTGCATAACTTTGTTTCAGTACCTTACGTGCGCACCTGCATCTCTGCTTTGTGGTCAGTGATTGGATGCCCTAGGTTAAACCCGCGAATCATAGACGTGTTGTGTCACAGTTATCCATGTACTGATTGGCACAGTCAAAATGAATAATAACTCTGCACAAAACCACTCTGCCAATAATCATGAAGTTGAGCTGCAGGTGTGCACGTAAGACGCCAATATTTAGTTATGTATAAAATATTTTTCAGCTTTGAAATAGTCCTACAAAAAGTATTTTAATGAAATATCCTGTTTTTATAATTATTGCCTTTATACGATTAAAATCCTTTTGTAAGTCTATTTCAAATTTGATAAATTTGAAGCATGTTTTACTGATAACTAAAAATTAGCGTTCGCTTATGCGTAACGCCATCCAATAAACTGTGCGTAACAAGAAAGTAACCTAAAATATTTATAACGTAACGTTAATTTCACGCTTCCAAATACGATTCTTAAATAACATTAGCTAACATATCTTGTTCGTGCGGTATATTTTCATTTGATGCCGTACATTTTTGCATGAATTTCATGGCATTGCCGAGTACACAAAAATTTCGAGAACAATAACATGTTTATCACATGTAAATTGAACTCATATTTCTTATCAGTAGGCATACTTGGCAGAAGATAATGGTATAGCATTGAAAAGGATTTAAAAGAGCTTTGCAAGCCGCTAAACTATTGATGCTCTGATATTTTTGACACAGTACAATAACGTGTTTCATTACGATCGACATGTCAGTTAAATAATTTGAAATAAAACACAATATACCAAAGACATCCACAATACGCAATCACATTTCTTGCTCTAGTTTAAACGTTCCTGAGGTTATAATGTAACAAATCTTTTCCAAATAAGAGAGAGCAAAATAATGACTTTTTATCTCTGAGGCACGTTTCAACTATTGGCAAGCGCTATTGTTTACTGCAGATATTCAGGCAAGTACAAGTAACGACAGACTATTTTAAAATTACATAGAAAACGCTCTGTTCATTGAAATAAAAGTCAATGGTAAAAACTTGTGTGGAAGAGAAAAAGTGTACGCTATCCACGGAGAGTGAAAACAGCGAAGGCCAAGAGACTTCTCGCTCGGATAGGCATGTGTACCAAGGTTGGTGGCCAGTCAGCTTCGACTGTTTTGTTCCCGCTTCTAAGTCGTGTCTCTGCAAGCTTTATTCTATGTCAGTCTCATACAGGGAAGTATATTTTCTTAATCAAATATTTACATTTCTCAGATTCATAAAGTAGGCTATACTTTAAATGATTCCCGTGAAAATCCCAACTCCACGCTGGTTAGTAATAAGTGGACAAAGGTTGGGGGAGAGGGGTTTACTATGTGGTTGTTGTATGACGTATGATTTAAATCTAACTTTTTTACTACATAAACATATTTGTCTAAAACCATTAAAATTTAACTTATATTTAGTTACGTTTGAACAAGTGCACAGACACAGATACTTCAAAATAGATCCAACATTATGAGTCTTATAAGAAACGAAAATTTTTCACAAAAACACCCCTCGCTGTGAACGTATACTCTTAAACACAATGTGGAAACGTACGAGCAGACAAGTTATAATTTATCAACATTTTAAAGGAAAATATTATTCTCGATTATACATGTTGATTTATAACAAACCTAAAACAAATGCATACTGTGTTATATTGCACTAGTCGTAAACTAAATAATAGAAATAAATACAAACACTATCTTAGTTTTGTTATATCAATATTCCTTTTCTATGGAAAAATAAATTCTATCATGTTAACTAATAACGTTTATGTAAGGCCACTAGTACAAAGTATCTGAATTAAATTATTATAATCATTAAAAAATATGAAAGAGTAAGTTAAAAACTCGTACGACTGTATTACTGAAGTTGATTTCGATAGCAAACATTCCGGAAAATTTTAAAAAGATTTCAAACTCTGAAACTAAAACCTTAAATATTGTCATAGACTAATAATTCGAATAGCCGGTGATTATATAATTTTATTTTTCTAAATGAAGTTAGCACGTACTTACATCAGTATTAGTATATAGTTATGAAAATTTCGGTGTTAGATATAGTCAAGTTCTCTAAGCGTGAGATTTAATACGTATTATTGTGAGTCTTCAAATATTTTCAGAAATTATTAAGTTTTTTCTAACTTTCCAAGTTTAAACATCGCTAAAAATTTCAATGAAAGGCATTAATCGGTTCTGAATGTAACATATCCTTTTGGTATTGCCAATAATTTAGCTAAGTTGTATTTTAAATGATAGATTTCTGACAGCAATTTTTGCATCTTCGTCGGGATATTATCAACCAAATCTATAACGAAAAACATTGATAACGCTCAACATAAATTTCCCTTGAAAACAAAATTTTAACCAATTCGATTGGCTCCAAGGAAATTGATAACAGCGGCACGTACCTTCGATGTTCAATCCACATGCGAAAGCAACTTAAAATTTTAGTATGTGCATAGCGGATTGCTACGTATATTGCAGTTTTTTTCTCAGTTGAACTCAAGCGCAAACATAAAATAAACCATTTATGATCTATGAACGGTAAAGTGGATACTTCTGAAACCTTGGCTATTTCTGTCCTTCCAATCAATTGGTCATTTTTCGCCAGCAGTGTAACCGTTCTCAGAAATCAACGTTAGAGATCTGAAAAATCAGCGTTTTGTTTTGGGCATAATTTATGACTGACGCAACTGTATGTAAACTGTGTCACATTTGCAACTGGATCTTACTTTATTTAACACATCTGGAGGTCGCTGAGATAACAATATAGAAGCAACTGAATGTAAGTCCAACCTGGTGGTATATCTGCACGCGTCAGCGAACCACCGAGTAACTGCTGTCTGCTGGAGAACATATATATTCTTGGAGGCTAGCCTGAAGGTCAGTGAACCCACAAATTTTACAAGTCTTTAATTTACGTCTAAGATAACAAAAAAAATATTTCGCAACAATTCTTAACAAGACCATGTTCAAATATGCTCACGTTACAGCTTACGAACAGTTGAACGCCACGAGAAGGCCGCTGTTAGTCTAGGTATCAGGAGACCACACTAGGCCAGGAGCCGAAGAACAGCCACGGGAACAAGTATGTGTAACTGACTTGTTTAACGACCCTCGATTCAACAGCAAGTATAATTGTGATTATTTAATATTTCTGTAGTGGGAGTGTAAGACAAAGTGAAACCATTATTCTGGACATTCTTCATTGACAGCGGAGGTTACTGCGAAGTAGTAATATTGACAGTATGGCACGGAAAACGAAACCAAACATAATAGTCAAGTAGGTAAGAATAATACAAGGTCAGTGAAAATGGCGACAATAAATAGACTAGTATATAAGTAAAGTAATACGTGATCTACGTTAGTAAGCTACTTAAATGTAAGTATCAAAGATCCTTGCTCATTGCCGCAGTTTATCCTAGGTGCATACATGTACACTTGTGTGTTCGCGAGTGTGTGTGCAAGCTTGTGTAATTGTGTAGGCCTATATGCATGTATGTGCAAAAAAATATTGTTTAATGCATCCATTTTTAAATCATTCCCGTTCTTCATGTCAACAAAGTATACGCACTTTTAAAGCGATAACTTCCTAAAAATACTGTATACTGTACTAAACACAAGACTTATAAAACATTCCCCAATCACATTTATATACACGTAAGAACTAAATATTATATATCAACGAATCCATTATGCGGGGAATAGTAACCTTCGACAGGATTTGTGTGAGAGTTAGCTTACCAGTCTATTCCCACACTTGACCGGTGAATTACGTGATTTACCATTCCTGAACGTAAGACGCACGCAGGTAGAGCCAAACGGAACTGGCATGGAACCACACAGTAGCCTGTATGCCATACAACATACAGTGCAGTTACAAGCCAGCCAAAAGGAACAGGAAGGACATATGCGGAACATCGCGATCAAGTGCAGAGTACTGGCTTACTCGAACGAGTACGGTTCTAGTGCGGAAGGTTCCACGGGCCTTCAAAACCCGCATACTGAACAGTAAATAACTTCGTGGCAATCCGCAGTAAGGATTTCAGAATAATACATTTGCATTAAAACTGGTTAAAGAAATAAGTATTTCTGTTTTGAAAACTTGCGATAGAATTCGGAATTTTGAATATAAACTAGTTATATAGGTTTTGGTAGGCAGACACAAGAAGAATTCAGAACATTTTTTGAAATTTATTTGAGGTGAATCAGGCCTGACTAAAATACTACCCGAACGTTGAAGATGTAGAAGAGAATAACGGCAAAAAAATTCTTCACTTTAAACTTGTCTCTGTACCTTACACGTGTACAGAAATGAAAACCACTTTCCAAATACAGTAATGAAGGTATATCGCGAAAAATTGTTGTGACGACATGCCCTTGAAAACAGTGTAGTTTCTTGCAACATGTATGTTTGGGTGATATACGTCTGACATTCCGTAGCTCTGTAGACCAACAACAGGCACTATATATTACCATTAGCGGTATTCTTATTGGTTAAGTGAAATAGGGTAGCAACCCCACGAACATGGAGAAGCCAGTGAGCTTTTGATAAGTTGAACGTACGTTGAAACCCAGCAGTCAAGTTTTCCCGCCATAAACCATCATCTCTACGCATAGCACATTATGTGTAATAACGTTTGAGTAATATTGACTTGAATAATAAATGTTCTACTTAAATATTTTCTGTTATTTGATAATGCGGACCAGTCGATTGTTTGTCGTTTATTAAACATAGCTAGGATCGATGACTCCAGATGACACCTCGCGATAAACAAACACCTCACTTCAGTAAAACACAGTTGGAACATAGAAGGCTGATTGCTCAGTCATATGGAATACTATCATCTAAGGCCTCTCTGAATGAAATGTGAGGAATGTTCATAGCAGAGACGAAAAGTGAGTGAAATCTAAAGAAAAACTAAGTAATTCTTGAGGATTCGTCAGACCTTCCTTAGATTTTCTCAATGTGCGAAACAATTATGGCGGCCGTTAAATAGATTAGAATGCCACATAGGGGAGAATAATATCTTATTTTGAATTAGTTGGTGATCATTTAGAGGAGTAAAATAACCTTGATGTAAAGGAAAGACTGCACTTGTATTTACGAGACAATTTATATCCGTTATACATTTTACACGAAATCAATATCGTGTTTCTAACGGCGCTATTGTTTTCAAACAAAATGGTTACGAGACAATTTTGTAACTAATTCGACGCAGTATTTTTATAATTTTAATTTAAAATTTTTCTCAATTTACAGCGAACCACTGAATAATAAGTATCAAATCACCATCGTGTAAGTATTTTACATAAAAAATGGGAAATGATATACATTTTAGTTAAATCCACAAGTTATTTCTCTCGCCAGTAGTGTGGGCATCTTCACGTTAATTGAGATATCTGAATTTATTAACTGTGCAAAGAAAGAGACAAAAACTCATATTTAGGAGCCGGTAGTTTTCGCGAAAACATTATGCAGCACTTTGTTTCAGTGCCTTACGTGCTCACCTGCATCTCTGCTTTGTGATCAGTGATTGGATGCCGTAACATACAAAGTTTGGAGGTTAAACCCGCAAATCACAGACATGATGTGTCACAGTTATCGATGCACTGATTGGTAGAGTCAAATGACTAATGACTCTGCACAAAAACACTCTGCCAATAATCATGAAGTTGAGCTGCAGGTGTGCACGTAAGACACTGAAACAAAGTGGGATAAAAATCTTTTTGCGAAAACTACCGGGCCCTAGTGATATTTTACTCAAGTTCTCCTTAGTCACACCTTTACCTCAGTGATTTCTTCACATGAGCGTGCAGCCAACCAAGAATGCTACACAGGTGCAATGTAGGCGAGCATGACAGCCCGTGTGTGACGCCGTCACAACTCCAGCAAGGTCTCTATGACGCCGCAGAGCCGACCGAAGATGTGCTGAACTACGCGACAGCTACTTCGCCTGCTCCGGCGTCCGTAAGGCCTCGCTCTTTAGTTTTGCAGTGGCTTCGAAAATATTTTTTAAAACGCAAATTAATAAATATTTTTAAACAATTCATTCCGGCAGTTTTAACACTTATATATCACCGTTTGTATCTGAATTTTTCTGTTGCAATGCACCAAACGGATGTTTAGATTTTAAGCCTCTGAAATAGCACATATTTTGTTGACAAAATACGCCAAAAGGAAGTAAAATAATTTCTTTCTAGCAAACGGTACTTTATTAAAAGAAACACTCTGGCAAGATTGCGTATCGTATGACTGCACACAGTGTCAAATGTTTTCAAAGTATTTGGTTAAAAAAAATTAGAGTTATTTGCAATTGTTTGAAATAAATGAAAGATCTTGGCCTTAAAACTCTGCTAAACCAATCTTGCATTCACCAAGTTTAAACATGAATTTCTTTTAGTTCTTTACTTTACTGGTGATTATGTCTCGTCGACAGCGAGGTCATCACATATTATTACGAACAACTAAGCACAAAGACAGAAACAGAGACTTAAATATAGGCTATACAATGGTCTGTGTTAAGGATCCATCCCAGCATTCGGCTGGAATGATATCGTGAAAACCTGTAAATCGGAAATCAAGATGACTAAAACTGAGAACCGAGCCGGAGACCTCCTACTGTTGCACACTACTTAATTTTAATGCAGATAAGAAGAATTTATGTCAAAATATATAATGTTTTATGAGTCCGTCTGAAGAGAACTCTTTGAAATAAATTTGCTCTATGTAGCCTAATGTTCCTGAGGGCGTGGTACATGATTCAACGCTAAAAGCATTAATCTATTACTGTAGGTTTCTTGAATGTAATTTGCGAAAATTAAACAATAGCAATCCTAGACAATAGTTTTAGCCAACGTTTTAAACAAAAGTGTTTCCAGTGTTACGAACTTCTGAGTCACAATCTCTGAAGTCGGAACCTCATGCATTTAACTGCGGCTCAAGAGATCACGCGTAACGAATGAGTAATTCTGGATTAATATTTACTCATAAAGTTGGCAAATACCAGTATCTAGGATTGTCATTGTATATTATATCCATATTGGCTTTGAAAAAAGAGTAGAAATTAATTTAAGTTTTCAGCGTGTATTTGTCTACCATGCACTCTTAAGGAATATTGCAGTGAAGAGGAGTTTGAAGTTATATTTACACACACACACTAAGATGCGTACATAAATACGCACGAACATATAAAAAATATATATATAACTTACATGTATACACATATATGTGTGTGTTTGGTTTTAAAGTCATATTGTACGTAGGTACTAAGTGTAAAAAACTACAAATATTATAATTTAATTATCCGGAATTTTCAGGCAGAATATTTTTTGCATTTGTTTCTATAATAAAATATAAATATTTTTAACAATGTTTCCTTATCTAAAATGTATGGCTGCCAGCTATGTAGGTAGAACATGTAAGGTGGTACTGTTGACTAAGTAAATAGAAGCGCGGATCATTTTGCGTAACTTCCATATAGTCAAGCATTCATATTCAATGGATTCTCGCACCTTCCAGAACTGCGCTCTAGAAACACTTTCTTTACCACAGCAAAATGCTTGCAAAGTAGCTTCAACGCAAGGGAAATTTTTATCCAGAGAATATAGTTGAGTTAATAAAATTGGGTTACTATTAAGTTTTTTTTTTTTTCATATAAATATTTGTGATGAAGTTAATTGTATTTTTAACGCACGATTTATGTTGAAAATTGTTTTATTATATTTTCTACAAAGAAACGTTATATTATTTTCAAAGAGAAATAAAAATATTTTCAGTAAGACCTAACATAAATTTTTCAAATTTTTCTTTGCTGTAAGGAATATGAATATGTCTCTACCGCAAGATAAATATATTCGAAGCAAAATCATTGGTAAAGAAAACGTTTTTACTGTGTAGTGTAGCCAATTTGTGCTTACCGTTGTACAATAAAGTTACAAAGTAGTTATACTCTACGCTTATACAATAAACGCTACTTTATCCATGTTATGTTTAACCGCACACCAGTATTAAGGTGAAACGAACATATCTTGTTGAGAGGTTTCCTCCCGCTACTGATACAGAAGCATAAACTGCTCTCTTTGTTTGCTAAATTTTCCAAGAAAATTACACAAAGAAAAGTTATTGCCTGGACACTATATAAGTCCTTTAAACCAAACAATAATTATTATTACTATAAAAAATATTTTGAAATATGTTTAGGTTCTTTCCCATTTATTTAGAGCAAATCTGAAAAATAAGTTTTTTTTTTTTTTTTTTAGAAAAACCCTTAAAATATTACAGTGATCTGACAACTATATAACAACCGTACAAATATTTTGCACAAACAATTCTGCATTACTAAGCCAAAACGATAAGATTTTGTTGAATATTTTGCGTGCCTACTCAAAAAATATTTTGACCAATACCCCACCTTACTCTATAAAATATATAGAGACTATTTATTATAAAGTGGAGTGACGTCGATCTCTACCGTGGTGGCACATAATAACGATGTCTTAAACGATGGTTATGAAATGTTAAAGCAAGTGTTATACCTTTATCGTACCACAAAGGCGCCACAGATCCTAGGATCAACATACGTTGGGTTAACGGTTGGCTACATCGGATATTTGATAGTAACCAACGTTTTCTTTTCAACAATTTTCCCATTACTATATAAACGAATAAAAATTCCTATAAACCATACTTAACACCTTTATTATATTTTTATTCGTTTATAGAGTGATTGGAAAATGTTGCAAAGAAAACGTTGGTTATTATCATACTATATTCCAACTAGCCAACGGTTTTTAAATCATTTGGAACTTTTGCTTATATGTTGTGTTGGAACATTTACATAAATACAACGTTGCGCGCATCTTACCAAACATTTTATAAATATAGGAATATTTTATTGATAATTTGGAAAGAAAATGTTTGCAGCTAGTATGATCCAACGCTTTAATAAAATGTTTAACCAATTTTAGACCGCCTAAAAATGATACTCGGGTAGACCTGTATGTTAGTTTGCTCGTAATTAGGAGAGAATATTTCTTCTCCGTAAGAGTAAATGTGATATATTTGTGTGGGTGCGAGATTAGCTCTTATAGCCTAGATAAAAAAAAAAAGTCGTGGAAAAGAAATTTAAGTGGCAAAATGTCTGAAAAGTTACATGTAATTCATTGAATTCAATGTGTTAAGTGCAGAAATATAATACATCCAAAATCAATACCAATAGATAGTTTTAGAGATAACATTTTAAATGTGTTATTTCAAAAAAAGAAGTTTAGGCCTAAGTAATTATTTCTGTTGACTGCTTAGATTAGACAGCAAATCAATTGGCATCGTAGAACAATAGGTCTAGAACGTAAGGGTGGTAAGTAAAACATTAAGGGTCGTGGATTCTATACCGGTGCACTTCTGGCAGGATTTTTATTCATTGTAGGTAGTTTGTACTGTAGACGAGAACATTGAAAGTACGATAATTACATATATTTTGCATAATTTTATTTTTTTAATTTATTATTACTATTGCTATTATTATTATTATTATTATTATTATTATTATTAGAGATTTTTGTTCATTCAATGTTTCACCAACGTAGGCCTAACGTAATTCAATGGTTGGCACTATGTATTCAATTGACGTAATGCCAACATTTCGATTATCATCACATTGTCAGTAATTTATAGGAAATTAGTTAGCATCTTACCAGAAACCAATGTTAGGCCAACTTGTCATCTTGATGAGAGGCTGACGTATAATTTCCAAAGTTGGTCCAACCTTGAAGCAAGCGTTAGTCCAACCAAAAATTTGCTACTGGGGAAACTGTCGCTGAAATGCCTGTAAGGTGGTGGCGCAGTGGCTAGTGCACTCGCCTCCCACCAAAGCGATCCGGGTTCGATCCCCGGAGGATTTTTCCCCGGATTGTCATATAGGGAACCGAGCCGGACGATGCCGCTGGCCGGAGGGTTTTCTTGGGGATCTCCCGTTTCCCTCGCCCCTTCGTTCCGACGCTGCTCCTTACTCACCTCATGTCACCCTTCACCAGCGCTTAAGACCTCGATGTTAAGCCCTAACCAAAATCTCTCACTCACTCACTTTTGACGTGGCCGCGAAAGATAAAATTCAATGGATTCAGGTCTGGTGACAAAGGTGGCCAGTCTTGCTTACCACCTCTACCGATCCACTTGTGTGGGTACGGGGTATTGAGGTGCTCCCTGGCTATCATGTTGCAATGTGGCGGTGTTCAACCTATCTTGGTGAATGTTAAGTAGCGCGTCTCTCAGCATTATGGGTAGCGCGTTTACCAGGGGCGCCGGAACTATTTTGATTCAGGGCGTGCAAACAGTGGCGGATTCAGCATTGTGAAAATGAGGAGGAGGGGCTTTACTTAAAATGTGTGTCAGCATACACCCCAAGCCAAAAGTGGGGGGTTCTTTCCCGGGAAAATTTCTATTTCAGATATGCAAAATGGTGGTATTTATGAAGTTTACAGACAAAAGTATAGAATTACATAGGTACGAAATTTTTTTATTTTTTAAAATAAATATGGCTTAAAAAGTTTTTTGCCCGAGCCAGTGTATGAAGTAAGGATTCCACACAACGCAGACTTGCGCCTAACCAACTAAGTTACGGGGCCGGATCGTTGGTTTAATAAATTGCATGCGTATCTTAAGTACATGTGCTACCTGAATGTATAGCGCGCGAAGGAAAAAGTTACAGCCTAGTTCTTTAATTATATGAATAGGGTTATTATGTAATTCTGTTGTCCATTTCATACATCCCTGTTTAATTTTGTCGCTTTAGAAGGCGTAAAAATTTTTCATTTTGTATTTATTTTATTATTACGAAACACAAATGTTATTGAACCATAATGATTTAGACACCTCGTACAACATTATAAACATAATATTTGACCGACATAGTAACCAACGAGTGCAACAGCAGTGAGTACAATACGCTCTTGGCACAACTTATTAAATTTGAATTTAAGTGGACAATACCAAGCGAATGAGTTCACAGACATTAAATTAAGAACATGATTTATTATATCTGAATGGCTTGCGTGGAATACATAAAAATATCACTGACACGTTCTGTCATTTTTACGCAAGAAAATATTGAGATTTACTTCTTTCAACAGCTGCTGTTATATAGTGGATTATTAGTATGTTTTTAGTTGGTTGGCTGGGTGGACGTATGTTGTGTGTTCGAGGCCTAGAAGTGCGGGAGCAATAAGGACGACATAGCACGAGCATCACGCCTCGTTTTAGCCTCTAAGCACATGTCACTGAACTGGCGTATAGTTTTCTCGCCGACAACTCGCCTCTATGGGTCTTTTAGTGGTGACCCTATCATTTTATGTCGTTATATTAGAGTGTAAATGTGTATTGTACACGTATATTCCTTGTCACGTAGTCTGCAGCAAGCTTAAAAGAGCCGCGTAAAACCAAATTAGAGATGCATAGCACCTGAGATCATGGAGGTAGGGGTATACAGGTGATGGCATGTTGGGATTTCCTTGAATTCGACGTGTATATGCCAGTTTTGGGCGAGCAGTACGTTATTGTTGACCAACACACAGCAACGAGTAGATCGAGCTAGGTTTTCGTAAGCGTCTCGTACGGTATCGATACCGTAGAATGAACAGATTTGAATGAAAACGGTTACGTGCGTTGAATTCGGATGTGTAAAGAGAGAACAGGTACGTGAAATACATCTGCTACTATTACATTTCACGAGTAAAAAGGCCACGCTTTACATTTTCATAGTGTAAATTATGAGTGTATGCAGATAAACCTAGCAAACATGAAAAAACAGCCACATATATTGTTTATTTACGCTTATGTAGGCCACTGACGATGTGCAACTGCTTGCTATTAGCAATAAAACAAACAAATTTGCACACAAAATGTAAAATAAAAATCAGAGACTAGCATAAATGTTAGTTTAATAAAAGTGTCCATGCAGAAATCGTTGGCGATGTTAGTAATCGCAAAAATGTGTTTCAAAACGCAAGCATATAGTTGAGTTTTAATATTAGGCCTATTTAAAAATGTTGTTCCCCAAATAACGTAGACTGCGATAAACACGACACATCTGCTATTCGATAGATCATGTTTACCTTATTGCTCTTCAAACTTCGAGTAAAATACATTTTCTCTTATGGAGGAAACAATGGTATGGTCTACAGTGACCACGAGCATAAACGTTCAAGCAACAAGGGCACAAATACACTGACTTTAAGTGTTTTCCTGGGCAGTATACGGCATGTCACCCCCCCCCCTTGGCCTAAGATGGTATACACGTTTGTAACGTTCTTTGAATGATATTCCTAACCTTACACCACTTAGACACGCTAAGCAGTTTCCGAATAAACTCGTAACGGTCGACATCACTCGGCAACCTGGACAGGTAGCAGACTTAATGTACCGTCTCAGTACAGCCATCTAGTATTAAAACAGACATTTAGCATTAATAACTAGTGTACGTATACTGTAAACTGTCAACACTAGTGGAGGTGCAGAGTAACGAAGCAATGTCTTCCTCTACAAGACGAAATAGGCTACTTAGTTCTTCTAAACTCCACTTATAAACACTCTTCTATCTTACTTAAACTTCCTTTCGCTTACTCCCTCGAACCTTCGCACCCTTCCAGCGGGAACACACTCATTTTATTGCTTGTAGGTACATTTAAGTTGGCCGCCTGCCGAGGCAGGCGAGCGGTGTGTAGAGTTTCGGCCGTTAGCAGATTATTTAAAAACTTCTCATTGCACGTGAATCATGTATGTTTAGGAATAACATTTAAAGGACATTACACGTATGTACGCTTATTTCAGGTTCACAACTGTTCATTAAAGCATATTTTCTAGCGGCCGGAAACGGTTAATTTGGGAGTTGCCGCGGTCTTCTTTAGGTTGGCAAATCTCGGAGCGGAATATTTCAAAAACTATAGGCTATGTGTGTGCAACGCACTTTCGTGTTTAAAAATAGGCCTACGTCGTAAAATAAAGGGTCACTACTGAAAGTCTCATACAGGCTAGTTGTCGGCGAGAAGACAGCGCACCAGTTAGTGACTTGCTCCTAGAAGCTATGGGGAGGCGTGATAGTCGTGCTGTGTCGCCCATATAGCTTCCGCACTTCTAGACCTCCAGCCCGCAAAATGCGTTCACCCAGCTGACCACCTTAACCAGCTGACATATACTGAGTACATACGACGAACAACTATAATGTAAAACTAACAGTAAATAAGTACAAATTCTTTAGAACTCGATGTCATTTCAAAATCGTAACATTTAATTTTTGGTGCTTGTTTCAGTTTGTTTCTGGCCCGCATGTACACAGCAGTAACTGACAAAAGAACAACACTTCGCTTTCATTGATAGGTTAGTTTTGCGGATGGTAGGATTAATTAACTGCTAATAGATTCTAGTGTAAACTTACAAACTCGAGTTACGAAATAGACATCTTTGCAATCTAAGTGACTGTCACCAAATATCTTTATATACCAACAACTTTGAAACATTCCATCTACTTTGTTTTATGGATAGTATAGATCTCGGTGTGGTATTTTATATTGTGTTGATCATGCAATGTTGTATTAAGTTTCAAGGAAATAATGCAGGATATTTTTATTTGTAATTTTGATTTACTTACTATACTGAGTAAATACGTCCGTACACCACATATTGCGAACTAGTAACCTGAAGGTCGGTACTGTTAACTATCAGAGAATTTCACCACTGCAGATGTCCTTACAAAGGACAGTGCTTATTGGCTTCTGCTGGTCCGTGCCGTAGTTTTATAACTGACAGTTGCTAGACATACTGTTTCAGCGTGGGAGAATTGTATTGTTTGCTAGTCTTCAATTGAATATTTATTTCGCTCACGTTCTTTCCTATTGGTGAGTCCCCATTTGATTTATGTCAGTAATAACGCTCATGCAGCACTGCTCAACGTTCGTGATTCGTCTGTAAACAAATCAACCTTGTCATACAGCCGTATTGAAATCGTACAAAACGCAGCATGCTTCACTATGTTGTAAAATACGTTGGCATGAATTATTTTCGCGATTTTTAATATATTTTACTATTACTCATGGCATGTGCCAACAAAATTCTCTTTTTGTATGTCGCTCTGTTATGTTACTATACTATACGGAAAATATATGTACTGACGTGACCAAAAAAATGAGATGCAACATTTTAAAAAATGTACGTTAAAGACTTAAATTTATGGTTAACATTGTCTATCGTCAGATTAACATGTTTGATTTAAAAAACGTATTTACTATACTTTCTCCCTCAATGTGAGATATTTAACTGCAGGCAATGACAAATTCCTTCCTTGCCAGAAGTACAGTTTCGTATATTACCAGATAAACGAAGAGAGGGTTCGATTCAAACTATTCCAAACGAAAGAATATGTGTTGTCAAAAGGGGCGGTAAAGGTATTTGTTAATTTAATATTTCTTCCTTTTTACTAAAGCGTGCTTAATGGTCTCATAACGCAGTAGGTTTACATCCCGACGAAGCACAATGGCTGCTCGGTGGACAAGCATTACTACCAACCTTTAAAGGCGAAGGGGCGGGGTACATGGATTAGTCGCGGACTTGGGTACATGGACTAGAGTGAAAGAGAGAGAGAGAGAGAGAGACAGATAGGCAGAGAGTGGAGAAATGGACAAATGGAGAAAGAGTGTGAGCAGTACAAGGGGGCAATACCTTAATGCCAAGAGTAATACGTGGATTTTTATCACACTAGTGTACAAAAATCAAAAATTTTTTTAACGGAATACCGTCAAATAATTGAAGATTAACAGTGGTCATATGATGCAAGAATTCTTTGTATGTGTTTTGCAATATAATGCACTGTTCGTTTGCAAAAAAATATAATTACTTGATTTTATCTTATTTTCATAACATAATTGGTGAAAAGCTGTGTGCAAAAATTAAAAAAAAAAAAACATATGAAGTTTTTTACTACCAAAAATTAGATGGAAATTATGATATATTTGTGACAAAGCAATTTAGGGATTCTATGACATGAAAATGATATTACTATAACAAAATAGTTTCAAAATCAGTGTAAAACTACCGGATTTGGCTTTAACAGTGCATGGTAGATAAATGAACGCTGGAAATATCAATTGATTTCTACGCTTTTTTTCGAAGTCAATATGGATAAAATACTCAATGACAATCCTCGATAATGGTATTTGCCAACTTTATAAGTAAATATTTATCCATAGTTACTTATTCGTTACGCGTGATCTTTTGCGCCACAGATAAATGTACGAGATTCCGGCGTCAGAGATTGTGCCTCAGAAGTTCGTAACACTGGAAACAATTTTGTCTAAAACGTTAGCTAAAACTATGGTCTAGGATTGCTATTGTTTACTTTTCGGAAATTGTCTTCAAGAAACCTACAGTTATAGATTAATGCTTTTAGCGTTGAATTTTGTACCACGCGATCTTAAGGCGCGAACACTCCACGCTGGGCTGGACGACATTCGATGAAATGAGTCCAACTTGGTCAAAACTTGTGTCATCTGCATAGGGCAGTGTTACATTTCAACACAGCTAGATGAGCCGGACTGTGCTGTTTCGTACCGGGTTCACAGTACCACTATAAACTCCTCATATTTACTTGTTTAGAAACGGCGAGTAATATAACCAACATATCGTACGATGACAAAATAGGAAAGTTCACAAATAACACCGACAAATTTCGGCAGGTCATTCCTTGTGAAAAATAAAGCAGAACATATACAAAACATTTTGTACGAAACTGTAATATTAAGGGAGTAATTCGCCTTTGAAAATCAAATTTTTAAACTTTGATTTGCCCACAAACTTAATACTAATCAACGTAAGCAGACAAAACTCAAGATATTACTTCATGACAATACGGCCGACAAACCAACAGTAAACGCCAGTTGATACATTCAACCCTTAAGAAAATAAAAGGGGTGGCCATCCTTAAATTGCTGACACCTTTTTTAACGTAAGGGTAATCAAACATTTAAAAGTCAAATTTTGGGTAATGTGATTATCTAGGACTCATAGTTTTTGTGAAAAATGCACATTAAGTTTTGGTGTGTTGACAATGAGCCTAGTGTGTAGGCAACACTGCGTACACGAGTGTCTGGTTTATTCCGCAGAGCAGCACAGATGGCGGACATTCACTGTAAATATCACGTACCGTAGATTAAATAGCTCATATAACCGTAACCAACACTTTGTTCCTAGCTGAATTTGTGTTTTTTAATAAAAAGAAGTTATAAGTGTACAAATGAAACAATGTGAGTATTTTATTATGTTCATTAGACTGTTCAATAAAGCTCTAACATTACACAAAGCATTTGCATGTCCGTGTCAGTACAAATGGTAGTCTACAATAATAGAGATGGGTTGGGGTAGTCTCTTCTCGGATATGTATTATGATTTACGTTAAAATGTATTGTTTGTTAACATGTGCCGTTAACTCTTACACTACTAAACACACACACTATTAAAATAAATTGATTTAAGGTAGAATTTTAGCCTTAAATGTCACTTAATAGTTAACTTGTGATCATACTAGATAACAAAAATGTCTACTGTAATAAACCGTTAAATGTGTATAAAATAACACAGTGCTGCACTGCTTGTGTGACACTGATGTGGCATTGTTTGAGTGGTAACTGACATGTAGAAAATCTGCGTTAAAGAACGGACAGACACAACGCTAGGGTTGAGGGATAAGGAAGGTAAGAAAAAGGTGTCGATGTGTCACTACTGACATGAAATCGCGTATCTGGCATGAGCTTGTAACTTGTAATGTTTGGAATATTTTGGAACATGACATTTGACTACAAGTTTACGGCAGGGCTGTTCCGGTACCGATAAATCCAAACCACCTGCTCCTTTTGAAGTGGAAGCGCTTAAAATTCTAAATTTGTCTTCTCTCGATGCAAGTTGCACAATTTTCAACACAACTTTCTGGCAGAGAAAAACACGCCTAGCAATGTAACGGTCGCGAGTACTTTACAAATTTAAATTACTTGGTTCATCAATTCCTGACGTCAATTTGAAACCAAAATTTCATAACGTATGTCAAAAGGTAAACCATTTCCTTCATCACATGCCCGCAAATATTTTAGTCACTGACCAGTTTGTGGTTCGTAGATTTGTATTTATCTTAAACGTAAGTTAGACTAAAACAATAAAAATTACGACACTTAGAATTTTCTTTGACGAAGTGTTTTGAAAATTAAGATTTATGTTTCTACATTCTCAGTAATTTTATTTTTGCTTCTCAAGGCAGTATCAGTATTGGTATCGGCAATACCGGATAGTGCCTGCAAACAATGTCGACTCCTTTACACTTTTTAGTAGTGTCATAATTACACAAACTGTTTAAATGTCTAACTTTGTGCATTGTACCAACGAGATATTTATTTCATTTGCACGTTTATCATTTTTTTTTAAATACACACACATATTAAGCCAGGAACAACGTATTGGTTACGGTTATGTGAGCTATTTAAACTACGATACGTGATATTTACAGTGAATGTCCGCCGTTATTTGTGCGGCGCTTACGAATAAACCAGAAACTCGTGTACGCAGGGTTGCCTACACACTAGGCTCTGTGTCACCACACCAAATCTTCACGTACGTTTTGCACGAAGTCTAAGAGTTCTAGACAGTCGCCACATGAGGATATTATTTATTACTAAGTTCACATTAACCAACAAATCACTTTTAAATGTTCGATTATTCTTACGATAAAAAAAGTTGTCAGCAATTTAAAGGTGGCCATACCTTTTATTTTCTTAAGGGCTGAATGTATCAACTGGCGTTTACTGTTTGTTTGTCAGCCGTATTGTCATGAAGTAATACCTTGAGTTTTGTCTGTTTACGTTGATTAGTATTCAGTTTGTGGAGAAATTAAAGTTTTAAAATTTGATTTTCAAAGGTGAATTACTCCCTCGGTATTACGGTGACGTACAAAATGTCATACAATTTCCGCTTTATTTTACACAAGAAATCTTCTGCCGTAGTTTGTCGGTGAACAACCTTTAAACGTTACAATAAGTAAGACGACTATGTGTGTGTGTGTCTGTCTGTGGCTTCGTGTCTCCCAAACGGATGGACCTATTTCAATTATTTTTATACGGCAACCAATATTTCAATATTTTTTGAATTGTATAAAATAAATGTTATTTTATTTTAACTGATGTTCACAATAACTGTAGAAGAATCAACGTTTAAAATCCTACAAATAACACTTATATAAGAAGTAAGGAAAAGCCGTACACACAAAAGATCACTTAAAAAGTGAAAAACGATAGTATCATAAATCCCCCCCCCAAAAAAAACTGTTAACGAAATAAATTAAAGCATTTTAATTACATCTTGATTCCTCATATTGTGATTGCACTGTAGCACTGTTACCGCGTATTTTTTTCAATATTTCAAAATAAATTTATGCTGTGCAAACATTTTTTAGTTATTCACTTGAATGAATTAGCTGCAACCTTAGAATGGATAGAGTATAGACACACACAGTAGCGGTAATACTTTTTTAATTCTGATGACCTTTGGTGAATTACTTCACAGCCGGAGCCCAGTGTTTGATCATTCAAATATGATCAATTCAATTGAAGTTTGAAATCTCTTCAGTAAACTACACCGAGCGAGATGGCACAACGGTAACACATTAGCCTCGCACACTGGAAGACCCGGTCTCGATTCCAACTCCTGCCACGTCCTGATTTTAGTCTTCCTTTGTTTTCCCCTCTACGCGAACGCTGGGATGGTTCCTTTTTACAAAGGCCAGGGCCGATTCCTCTCCAAACTCCTGTTGCGTGAAGTTGTGTGTAACCGGCCTTCTAGACTCGGCGCGGCGCGGCGAGCCGAACTTGGCACCTGCGGCTGAATGTTGGTCAGTCTGCTGCAGTGTCTGCAAGCTGTAGTCAGTGTTCTTGTCTCTTAAAACAATGAGTTCTAGCACGAGTAGTTCGGAAGATCTCTTCAAGTTTGCTTTGCTTGCAAGTAAAGCAGAAGAGACAAAAATAGTGTGGATACACGACATCAATAAGAAGAGAAAGGTCTATGGAGAGTTCCAGCACTTATTTTCTGATTTACTCAAGGACAGACAAAAGTATTTTCAGTATTTTCGAATGACGAAAGAAAAATTCTACGAATTACTGTATTTGTTAACACCAATGATCGATCATCAGAATACACGATTCCGGCGCTCCGCGCAATGTGAAGAGAGGCTTGCTGTGTGTGTAAGGTAAAGAAAATAACTTTGTTTTATAACTGGTTTCTTTATGTATCTTTTGTTGGTATCAAAAAACATAGTTTACTATTATACATAATCTATTGTTATTCTCAGAAGCTACACGTTAGAGTGTTGGGTTTGCTCAGTCGGAACATGTGACTGAGGCTGTCGAATGTTGTCAGAAATATAGTGAGGTATAGATGGGGAAACTAACGAACGTATATTTTGTGAAAATGTTGGTTAGGCACTGGTGGGTCTGTATTTGTGGCCGGCGGCTGACACAGCTGTTGGGGAACATTTTGTTGTTGAGAAAACCCAGAAGGTCCCGTATTTACCGGAGTAGGTAAAGAAAACAGTGATGCTCCACATCCATGTGAAGTAGGTTGAGAAACCATAGGAAAAAACTACTTTGGGAAGAAGTAGAGAGATGGTTTTTAGTATGTCCATGGCTTCCATTTCTGTTGCGTGAATGATTTGTCAAAACTGACTCTTTAATTGTATTTGAAGGCGAGGAGGGAATGTTCTTACAGTTTCCTCAATGCTCTGGAAGTATTTTGTAAGGTGATCTATTTTAGGGTGTTCTTTCTCATATTTCTGTTTCTTGTAGGCAACATACTCTTGAAATACAGCGGCTGAATGTGTAAGTTTTGAACTAGATCGTTTGAAACCACTGGGATTCGCCTGCTGTAGGCATGTGTTGTCTTCGATGACGTCATCGGCCTCACCTGAATTAGACGTGGGTGTTGATGGGTCGACTGATTCGTCGAAGTAAGACGTAGGTTCGCGTTGCTTGAGAATGAAAGGCTTGATGAACTCTATTTGCGCATGAAGGCGCCACGATTTCGTGGTGGAAGCAACTTGGCCACTTTTGGTTTCCCTACATTTCAGGGATTTCCGGAAACACTCTCTTAGAGACTTCCATCTTTTCTTACATTCCACCCCTGAAAATTTAAACAACTTAATTAATTGGGATGTCGGCTGCAATACAACTGGAAATGACACACGGAATCCTCACGTTTATGGCGTCTCTCGTAAATTAAATTGAATATATATTTATAACACAATTTACACGTTAAGTAGTCGAGGTGCTTAATCTATGTTGGTCACTATATTAGCGACATTTCAACATAGCATTGTCTTGATTAGGTAGTTAACAGTAACGTTTGAAAGTGTATTCGATGGCATTATTTATGTTTATCGATAATACTATATTTGTCAGCACTTCTTGCCCTAGCACATTCAACAATCTACAGTCCCGTATGCTGTTTTATACTGATATAATATTCGACCTTTAACAATCGTTGAGCAATCTTTTGGTATTGTGAAGATACGGCACGGGTTGCCGACACAAACGAGGATACACCACGTCAAATTGGGCAACGTGGGAGCAACATATGTGCTACACATCAATCTTAGCAGTGATAATAGCAAGCTATTACTTTAAAGTGTGTTTCTACTCGAAACTTATTTATATAAATCCTTTTTATTATTTAACCTCCAATAGAACGACAATTTCTCGTAAATGTCATCGCAACAACTTGACGTCACAATTACTCCATAGATGTAATGAGCAGGTCTGATTGGAAATGCATTAAATATACATACAGATTTAACATACTTTGATACATATCTTGGTAATTGTGAGCCAGCAATAAAAGAATTCCCACCTGAATGCCTTCCCCAATATAAAATGGGACAATCATCGTCACTACGAAGATTGCCGAAGTTGAGCCGAAGGGTCACGAAGAGGGTGGACTGGGCCTGGTTTTTTCCGCCACCCTTCGCTCACATGGACGCGATGCGGCACGCTGCCGAGAGGAATGGCTGCCAGAGAAGTCTCGAGACTCCAGGAGAAGTGGCTCACCTCGCCGCGCCACGCCGCGCCCAGGTGTGCGCGCTCCTATTCTATCACATGTAATTTTCCCGGGCAGCTAAATTTCTGCGCGCCGCGCCGCGTCCAAGTGGGCAACATGCTTAAGAGCACGTGGTAGATAAATAAACGCTGAAATCATACATTGATTTCTACGCTTTTTTCGAAGCCAATATGGACAAAATATTCAATGACAATCCTAGATAATGGTATTTGCCAACTTTATGAGTAAAGATTTATCCAGAATTACTAATTCGTTACGCGTGATCTCTTGCGCCGCAGTTAAATGCACTAGGTTCCGGCGTCAGAGATTGTACCTCAGAAGTTCGTAACACTGGAAACAATTTTGTTTAAAACGTTGGGTAAAACTATTGTCTAGGATTGCTATTGCTTAATTTTCGTAAATTGACTTCAAGAAACTTACAGTTATAGATAAACGCTTTTAGAGTTGAACTATGCGCCACGCCCTCTTAACGGTATCGAAATCAACGTTTCCCATACAGTGGGGTTATAACCGTGCGCAAAGTTAATACTTTGAGGTTGTAAAAACCTCCGAAGAGAAGCACAATATTCTGAAAGGCAGTGTAAAACCACTTCCCTCCCTCCAGTGCAAAAGCAAGTTAAAATTTAGAGCACATTTTTGATAAAATTAAAATTGCCAGTGTGTCAAAAATTTATTTAAATTCATGCAATGAGAGCTGCAAGAGGATTACCTCCTGACGAGGCCTGTACAACAACCAGCCTGGAGGGCGTCTCAGGGGTGGCAACTGCTACATCTTGTACCCCCCTGTACACGCCCACGAGTAGGGCCGTCTGGAATTGAACACGGGACTGACAGAATCTCCGCGTCGTTTATCTCGCCAAGGGCGCGGCCAGTCCTCGTGGGCAGGCTTGTGAGGAGGGGAAGAGGTTACCTCCCCTCCTCCGCCGTGATTGGCTACGTTTAATTGCATGCAGTAATGAGCACATGCAGGAAGGCATTATGCGCTCGCGCGAGGGCCAGTCGCATCGAGCATACTTCCCGCCTGGAAATGTTCGAGGAGGGTGAGGGGGTGTTGTAGGCGGTTTATCAGTCACGAGGCAATTATTTTACAATTATGTTTGTTGTTCCTGCCTCCTCCTGTCTCCGACAGATAACTTGCCCGCGTCAGGTCGAGGAGGCTGTGTTCGAACCCAGGTAGACTGCCTACTTGCTGTTCAGACAGACTAGCGTCACTAGTTTGTTGAGGCGGCCGTCCTGGGGGCGTTTAACGCGACACTAGATTTGAGATTTCTCATAGCTAGGGACCCTGTTTTTTTTTTTTTTTTTTCGCGAAAATAATTTTGTCCCAGTTTGTTTCAGTGGCTTACGTGCACATCTGTAATTCTGCTTCATGGTTATCGGCAACCTGTCTGTGTGAAGGGCCGTATCTCAGTTGACTGAACCAATTACAACAACGTTCCTGCAACAGCACACGTCTGTGATTTGCCGGTAGAAACCCAAGGCTCGTGAGAGTTAAAATATCCAATCACTGACCACGAAGCAGAACTGCAGATGTGCACGTAAGGCACGGAAACAAAGTGAGGCAAAATTCTTTTCGCGAAAAACAAGGGTCCCTATTCAAAAGAACCCTCATGCTATAATTTTAAAGTGTAAATATTGCTGCTCGAGAACGTATCACACTTCGTATATCTCGCAGCAAGTTTTGATTTTGCAAGATACTGGTGATAACCTCTGCCGAGTAGATAATAGCCATTACTTTACAAAAATTACTCACATCTAATTTTAAAAGGCCTATGTACGGGATGTAATTTTCCTCGTTTGATGCGCGGAGACAGACGAGCGATAAGATTCACCTTGCCTCACTCGACAGTAACAGCTTCGCTTCTAATTGCTGGGTGCCAAATTTGCGTGTTTTTATATGGGACTTTATAAGGTGACCCTATAACTATATGTGCGGAAAGTTTTCATTAATCTCCAACGTAGCCTAGTGCCGTGTTTTACGAATCTGGGTGGTATATTCGTAATTACGGCCTTCTAAAAAAAAAAAAAAAAAGAATTTTTTTTAGCCATTTTGAGTGCCTACAAAACATGTTTATAATAAGCTTGCTGTATTTTTAATATGATAGCAACATAGTTTCAAATGTGTGTTCTTTTCTTACACAAACATTTTGCGAGTAAGTCTAGGGATTTGACACGATAAAGTGTAAACGTGGCGCATTACAACATCGTTCGTGCACATGGTACGTTATCCTGTTAAGTCACATACTAACGGAATAACAATAAAAGTCCCGTACTGCATTTTCTAGGTATCTTTGCTATAGGCCGTTCACGATAGATTGAGCACTGCATAAAGTTTTCTTTCAGCCGTTTTGCAGCCATCTTTACTTTACTTTAATGTCAGAACTTTTATGTAACTAAAAACCAATGTAAAAGTTTCAACATACTCAAAAGTTAACTTGTATTGGCCCAATAAAATAAATTTTTAACTAATTACATGTTCTGCTGAGTGCTCAGTTAATTGTGAGCATCAACCTTTAATGCTTCTTTCCCTTACACAAGATATCCCTGAATGACGTTTAAAGCTCTTCGTCGTACTGTAGAGGATGTAAACAGAAGTAAAATGATAAGATGCACTTACAGTTACAAATGCTGGGGAACACCGGTGAACTGACAACTGAGTTATATTTGAGGGTTATAATCTGCGTTGAAGCAACAACTACCGCATTTCACTAAATCTTTCCCACCAACTCGACCATATATCTTGCACATGTGCCTGTAATGGCAGATTGAGACAAGGAAGTGCAACGTTGCCAGTTTGATGACAATCAGTGGTGGCTCGTAGGTTGTTGCCAGGTAGGGAACAAGTTGCAGAGAACTGTACAGTATTGTTCGCTAGTTGACGTTTCAACCACTGACACGCTGGTATGTAGGTGTCGCATATTACTGACTGCTCAAAACACAATAAGTAGTTAGCAGATATTTCATAGTCATTGGTATACGGGGACGCGTTTACACGAGTGCACAGTTTTTTGCAACTTGTGCCCTCCCTGCCAACAACCCTCGAGCCGCCACTGATGACAACAGTATGCAAGTGTCTTCGCACTGCAATAACAAATGTATGAGAGTTACTAAGGTAATTATGGGGCTGTCCGGAATTACAGGACATTGGAAACTGCAGCTCCCTACGGCATCCCTTCTACTTATGGGCGTAACTAAGGGGAGGCTAGGTGTGGCTTAGCCACCCACATAAAACTATTAGCCCCTTGAGTTCTGGAGACCTTATAGAGAGAAAGAATTTTTAGCCCTCACAACAATGCTATGCTCGGTACGTCAATGCGTCTACCTGTGTTATCATAAAGGGGTGTATTCACAGTGCGAGGCTGCTCGCTGCGAATGCCTCGCGCCATCTGCCTCAGGGTGAGGCATACGCTCTTCAGCTAGTTTGTAACCACGAACGCTCACTGCGAGCACGCGAACCACCCGCATTCGTAGTGAAGGCAGTAATGCAACATGTCTCTTGGTTCTAGAAATGTGCAAGTTGCTGCCGCTGCTT
>PNEQ01038712.1:14585-29301 GCA_003012365.1 Medauroidea extradentata | reverse complement strand
TACACGTCCAGCTTACCAGAAGATTACTGGCTTTAGCGTGTACGTGGAGCTGTTGCCCTATTTGACTGAGCCAATAAGAATCCCGATATTGTAATATTTGATGCCTGGTATTGGTCTGCAGACAGCTACGTTGTGTCAGTGTTTTCAAGGCTATCTTGGCACAAAACATTTTCGCGATATACCATCATCTCTACTTATGCGTTGAGACGGAAAAAAATTCGCTGTTTTCACTGACCTATAGACTAACCTCAAAGAATCCCTGTGCACCGAAACTGTTCATTGGCTGTTCGGTTACACAGTGATACCACATGATTGGACATGCACTTACTTTATTATTGACTGAGCGCCTTCCATGACGTGTCAATAAGTCATGGGCCAATTACGAAAGTGACACGATCCTACAGTTGCTAGAATTCTAGCTTGAACAAAAAAGGAAACACGAATTTTCCAGGTTCCTACTCAATAAAGGTACACGGGAGGAAAGGGAGTAGGAGTCGTCCAGGGACTGTTTAGAGATTCGTCCCAGCATTATCCCGGAGTAATTTCGAAAAGCCTTAGAAAACCGAATTCAGGATGGCCGGAGCCGGGAATCGATTCCGTGAGTCCTGTTTTACCACTGCTCCACCTCAAACAAAGTGGTACAAAAATATTTTCTCGATAATTAGTGATACCTAGAGATTAACATGTGTCGGAACTGTTTATAAAACTTAGAGGAAATAAGCTTATGTAAATTGGCATGTAAGAATATAAAATAAGCACGTATTTTAAAAGTGCTTAGATTACCGTACGTGTCCTATACATGTGTATGTGATGTGTTCACAGGTGTACAGATAGCATACTTCGCCATCATCGGCACCCAACTCTTCATGCTGGCCCTCAGTATCACACTACTCTTCGGCATATTCAAGGTAACATACTACAACTTTCCTTCTCTGTCCAGATATGATGGCCTTATGTATCGCGAGGGCAAGTACACTATGCTCCATTACGTATTATCCCGAGTTTACTCGTTCACTATCACCATCAGTACTGTGCCTGGCGACAAGCTGGCACTCAGTACACACAGTGCTCTTCCTTGAGTAATGCTTACTGGATATTGTTGAAGCACTGGTAGGTCTTGTGACATTGGCCATCATAGACGCTTCTCACAAGTTACCGTCACGACCATAGAACATGTATGGGCACTGGAATTCATGAATGGACTCAATTTGACAGATAGGCGCCAGTAGTGCCAAATGGTGATGTTTTAATATTGCGTAAATGCAACTACTACTAGCAAGTTTGTGTCGGAGCCACAAGCAGCACTAGCAGTGTGACGGTATATTGCAATGTTAAAACAACACTGTACCAGTTGCGCTTTCAGTCATGAAGCGCGGAGTCAACCCAGTAGCTATGTTAGATAGACTAGTGTCCAGACCTGTATTTCTAAGACCGAGAGTACGGTATAAAATCGTAATAAGTACTTTCCAGGTTAAAAGTTTCAACTGTTGTAACACCTGAACCGAAAAATTAAAGTTTAAGCTAAGATGTAATACTGGGGAATGTGAACATTTTCATAACGTGTGGTTCCAAAATGATTACATTTTAACATCAAAATTTGTCTGTTATGGTAACTTATTCATTAATAATTATTTTTATGCACTTATGTCAATATATTTTAATTACAAATTATTTTATAAGTATTTTTAGAAACAATTTGGCGAAAATAAGAAAAAAATTCCTGTTTAGATCAATATTTTAACTATATATATATATATATATATATATATATATATATATATATATATTATTAGAATATTATTTACATTATAACAACTATCATTCGTAGTTTATGACTGAACATGAAGATTTGAAAGAACCCCTACAATTTTACTGTCGTAAAATTAAACTTTGTTATGGAATCACCTTTGGAAACTCGGTACGTTTCACGTGATTTGACTATAACTTGTATTTTCGCTTCTGACTAATTTGGGCTACTGTTACACAGCATGTTGATCATGTTAATATGCACATAGCTGTCTTATGTTAGTAAGCACTTTCAGTTGAATATGTTCCGAAGTAAACACGGTCACATAGTTACATGACTAGAGACGGAACAATTTCGCTGGTTCACTAACCTATAGGCTAGCATCTAAGACTGTATACTCAGAAGACAAAAGCTGTTCATTGGCTGCTCGCTGACACAGTGATATGGGCCTGCATTTACTTACATTCCATCATTGACTCAGCGACTTCCAAGAAGTTTCAAGTCAAGGGCCAGTTGCAAATGTGACACCAACTTGCAGTTGTTTGAATTGTACCTTGTGCCCGAAAGAAAACGCCAATTGTTCGTGTCTCTATACATGACATAAGAGTAGGAACCTGAAATATTCGCGTTTTATTATGGGTACAGGCTAGAATCCAAACAACTGTAGGTTCTTGTCACTATTTCAGGTGGCCCTTGACTTCTCTGGGAGCGCGTCGTTTGCCCTAAAGTCGTTGGCCTTAAAGTCGTTTGCCTTAAAATCGTTTGCCCTAAAGTCGTTTGCCCTAAAATCGTTTGCCCTAAAGGAATTAGTCCTACAGTTTAGGGCAGATGACGTGTACCCACTTCTCTGACACATTATGGAAGGCGTTGTGCCAGTAATAAAGAAGCAACTAAAAACAGGCGCAGTAATGTGGTGTCACTGTGTACAGGTATTCTTGGAGGTTAGCCTACAGGTCTGTGAACACGCGAATTTTCCCCGTCTCTATATTTTGATATTGTTGATATTCACTTACTTTACACTGTTCTCAAACATATGCATTTCTGAAAATACTCAAATATTAATGGTCACGTGACCGCCTTTTCTTACATTAGAATGTTATGTTTATGTTTATTTGTAGTATTTAACCAACCGTACACAATACGAATAATAACTTGACAGCGTTTCATTCGAAACATGCAGAATTATTGATAGTTAGTGACCAATAGTTTTCGCGAAAAGGTCTTTGTACCACTTTGTTTCGATTTTTTTTTGCGTGCATTTCTGCAGCTCTGCGTTGTGGTTATTCGAAGTGTATCTTTGTGTAAAGGCGTTACTTATTTGACATGACAATGATGGCAAGGTTACAGCGACACCACTCACACCCCCAGACATTGGGAGTCATAGCCGCCTACCTAAATCTTCAAATTTTGGTGCAGCGTGTCGGTAAGCAGGTTACGTGTGCCCATTGTGTCAACGTACGAAAAGAAAATAAACTTCAGACAAGGTCGGAACCTCATTGCTAAGACACCACGCTCATTGAAAACACAGCCTTCCAACATGGCTAAAAAATGGCCGTTTCAGACTTCTGTAATTCAAAATGTACTAACCCAATGTATGTGAAACTCAGGTTCCGGCCAGCACATTGCACGCTAAAGGGCGCCGCCTACCTGCGCGCGAAAGGCTCAAAAGCGACGGAGCAGTAGTAAGTTCGACATTGAAGTGCACATCAAATGCCGCTTTGCCTCAACGAACCAAGCGCTGAACTAGCGTGCAAGCTTCCCGCAGAACGGTTTTACTACGGGACACTAAGCGGTGACAATATAATTTTAATGGTGGGAAGTCTGCATCTAAGTTCAGTACGTGGTATTCTGAGTTTCATATACATTCGATTAGTACATTTTTGAAGTACGGAAGTCTGAAAAGGCCGTTTTTAGCCATGTTGGAAGGCTTAGAAATAGTATTTTTAATAAGCGTGGCGTCTTAACAATGAGGTTCCGACCATGTCTGAAGTTTTTTTTTTTTTTTCGTGCGTTGGCACAATGGACACACGTGGAATATTTTCGTAGAAAACAACCTGTTTGCGAACACATAACAACGCATTTAAAGCGTGAGGTAGGCGGCCGCTTTACGACATCCAATCATTGACCCAACGAAGCAGAACTGCATGTGTGCACGTAAGGTTTTGAAACAAGTTACTTTACAAATATTTTCACGAAAATACCAGTCCCTACTAATAAGTAGGGGGGCTAGGAATATTTCACAAGTTCAACTACCAACATGCTAGAATCCATTATCCTGTGTGTACCGAAACCCTACCATTTGTCCATTACCTACTCATTCAGACAGCAGACAATGAACGAATATACGGGGATTGAGTGTGCATAGGACATTGGATTCTAGCATGCCAGGCCATTGAACTCGCGAAATTTTCCTATCCCTAATAATAAGTAACTGAAACGACCAGGGTTCCTTCAAAAGCTTGTGCTATTGTCGCGCCATTTTGCGCAACGTCGCATCGACTGACGGAGATAATTCGATGCTAAACCGGGACATGGAAACACAGCGTGGACACGAAGTTCACGCCTCGGAATAGTTTCGGTTGACGCAGCTATTTAAAGGATGTCATCGACGGTTCGACCATCTCGTCCCTCGCTACTCTGTGTCACAACCACTCTTGTCCATAACATGGTAGATACTACAGTATGTGCCGCACTAACCGACATACATGTGCCTAGGTATTTTCATTCAAGGAGGAGTTCACCAAAAGTCTTAGTTATTTTAATCATGTTTATTTTTCTACGAGGTACGGTTTATTTTATATACATACATTGTGACTGTTTTCTACTCTAAAGAAAAATTTTTAGCTTTCATAGTTTATTTGTAAGGCCACGGCCATAGAGGAACAGGTCTGGACACTTGGGAGTTGAAAAATTTACCCTCATATGACTGATTGGCGCCACTGGCACTCTGGTGTTGTCTTAACATTGTGTAAATGGAACTACGAATAGCAAGTTTGTGTCGTAGCTGCTAGGAGCACTAGTAGTATGATGCTATATAGCATTGTTAAAACAACACTTCATTGATAGTGACGCTTTGCGGTCAACTCAATAGCATTGGTAGAAAGGCTAGTATCCAGACCTGAAATTCTAAGACCGTGTGTGAACACATGTGGAAGTCCTAATTGACATAATAAGGTTTTGTGCTAGACAGGAAAACTAGTTGACATAGAGAAATGAAATAATTTACACAGGAGAACAGTGTTACAGCTTACGCCAAGACATGTATAAAAACCGCGGCGTTAAATATTGTTTCTGTATTAAAGTACAAGAAAGATATTCAGTGTTGTTTTATTCACATTTTGATGTGGCCGGTGATACTGTTATTCTGTGTAAATTATTTAATTTCTCTAAGCTATTTGGGATTCATTTTGTAGCATAAAACCGTTTTATCTAAATTTGGCTTTCCACATACTACTATACAAAAACTATAATGCTAAAAAATTGTCATTTGAGTTTAAAAAAAACACTTTATATGTTTACAAAGTTAACTTTATCTCGTATAAAAATAAAAACTATTAGAACAATTAGATTTTCGATAACCCCCCTCCCTTTTTTTCCCCCTAAATTCTCCGCATCAGTCGCATTATTCGATTATTTTATACTTCGCTTCTATGCAGTTCTGAGAAGATAAATGTAAAATTCGCTATTACGGAATGAATTCTGTTTGCCTTGCGCTACAGTACAAGCATCACAGTTGAACTTTAAACCAACGTTTGGGGTTTCAATTAGTTAAAAAAATAAGAATGTTAAAACTATTCTGGAATGATTGCGGCCTAAATAATGGTTGAAAGTTCAACTGTGATGCATATACTGTAGCGCAAGGTGAAATAGGATTCACGATATAATATCAGTTTTTACATTCTTCTTTTCAGATATCAAATAATGCTACTAATGCTGAGCCTTAAGAGTGCGTGGTAGATAAATAAACGCTGAACATATCAATTGATTTGTACGCTTTTTTCGAAGCCAATATGGATAAAATACTCAATGACAATCCTAGATAATGGTATTTGTCAACTTTATGAGTAAATATTTATCCAGAATTACTAATTCGTTACGCGTGATCTCTTGCGCCGCAGTTAAATGCACGAGGTTCCGGCGTCAGAGATTGTGCCTCAGAAGTTCGTAACACTGGAAATAATTTTGTTTAAAACTTTGGCTAAAACTATTGTCTAGGATTGCTGTTGCGTCAAGAAACCTACAGTTAGAGATTAATGCTTTTAGCGTTGAATTATGTACCACGCCCTCTTAACTGCACTGCCTACCTGCGCGTCAGAGGCTGAGAAGCGACGAAGTTATAAGGGCGACCTTGAAGCGTGCCGCATCACCACAACGAGGCAAGTGTCGGACTATCGTGCAAGAATTCCGCTGATGCATTGTCACTATGGGACGTTAAGCAGTATACATATGATCTTATCAGAGGAAAGTTTGTGGCAAAGTTCAGAGCTCAATGTTATTAGGTTGGAAAGGGACAATTTGCGTAGCAAGCTGCGCGTGTGTCGGGAAGGGTGAAATCAATTGATATCTCCTGGGAATTCTACTTGCATTTTTCTACTTCCTAGATATCACGCATGGCAAGCATCTGGAAAAGATAAAGCCAACGAATTCCAGCACAAATTCGACAACATAAAACTCCCACCGACAAGCAACATTTTACAGATTATATACACTCTACAAAATAGTTTGTAAATTTACCAGACGTGCGTATAGGAGTGCTAAGAAAGTATATATGGTAGAATAGTTTCCCAGACATCCATAGTAGCAATCCTAAACCTTTTCATAAAACGGTCAAATGTATACTGAAGATTCCAGACCTGTATTGTAACAACTGTAAAAGTCTGCATATTTACAAGACGAAGTAGGTAACTGTACCATACTGCGTCTGGGATAATAACTTCCTAAACATTCAAGGATTTTTTTTACAGTGAGGCTGTTCCTGAATAACGTTAAAATATCTTTACCACGTTGTAGGGGATGCGAAGACGAGCAAACCTAAACAGGACACTTATGGTTGCAGATGCTAAGAAATACCTTCAAATCGGCACACGAGTTGTGGTCTGTGAGGTCCAGTTGATGTAGCAACAAATTCACAGTCTGCGACATTTGTCAGACCATCAAGTGGGCCGAGCTGATAGTCCAGGGGGCTGCGCTGGGGGCCGATTAAATATCGCCACCTGCTATTTGCACCGACGTAACGCAACTCAAGTGCAGAGCAAGTTAAATGGTTCCTCTATGGCATTACATGAGTTATAATTCCAAGGCAGTGCAAGCAGACGCAACGCAGGTGCAGGTTTTGCGTCGCACCCATAAAAATCGAAATTTAATCGGCCCCCTGGTGTATCAGTTGCGTACCGTCAAGGAGAGTCTGTTCGACGCGAGATACAACAGATCGATAGTATCGTGTGAACAGTTCTTGGGACAGATCATACACGTTCCCTGATGAACATATGCACTTCCACTGGGCTTGTTGAAGAGAGATACAGTGCTGCAAATAACCGACACTCAATACACATACAAAACATTCACGTCATGTTGGAGCCTAGTAAACTGTCAAAATTTTCCAGTGATTTTCGATGGAACCTAAGAATATTAGAAGAAGAAAGTCTGACGTCTTTAAATCCTTATAGAAGTAAAAAATGATTTGAACGATTTGGATTTTTTTACTTACAGTGTTCGATATAAATCAAAATCAACTTCGGCGTTATGTTACAATTTACAGTCTTTTATAATTTTACAAAATTTTAAAGTGGGCACTATGTCTATAAAAACTTTGTAAAATAACTGATGCACAAACAGGGAATATACAGAAGTTAGTTGTAAGTATATTTTTATTATTTTTCGATACATATACACCGTTCCTCCAAAACAATTGTTGTAAATTTTACATTTATTACTAGTAGTACCGCGTAAACTTCGTTAACAGCGTAACTGGACGTATGATTATTTATTATTCATATCGTTTATGAACCGCTTGGTAAAGAAATACAAAACTTAGTTTTTGAGACCATAATTTTAATTCAGCCAAAAAAATTGCTGTTTCTTTGCCATACTCCCACTTCCAACTCCTACTTTTTTTGGCTCAACCTCCCCTTCGCTGTCGCACTGACACGAAGTTTTTAAGTTCTACTCCTACCAGTATCCGTGTATTTCCTTCCTTCTATAAACTAATGCTTAGTTTGTGGTAAGAAGGGCGCAAGTATAATTATTGCCAATTGATAATTGCGCTTTTCTTGCAGCCTTTAGCAGGCACTTAATAGGGCACAATTCTCACTAAATTAACATGTGGCTTTGCCCTTCTTAACACCACTAGCGAACTGTAACAACAGCACAAGTTTCCTTATAGTTTTATCTTTCTTGGGCCTTCTTACCGACCACCAAAGAAGAGTTACTCGTCACACAGGTGATAATGGTGAATTCTCTGTCGGAGCTCTTTGTATCAAATCCACCGCTTCAGAACGTCAACCCGGCGTCGGTTCTTTTTCGCATCATGACTTACACCTACCTGCGCGTTAGAGGCTCAGATTTGACGGAGCTATAAGGGCGACATTGAAGAGCTCATCAACTGTATCGCCACAACCAGCCAAGCACTGAACTGGCGTGCAAAATTCCCTCTGATCCATTTTGACTATTTGATTCCAAGCATTGGGCGTAGAATTTCATTGGTGGAAAGTCTGTAGCAAAGTTTATTGCACGTTTATATCCGAGTTTTAGATACATCTTGTTAGTACATTTTGAAGTGCAGCGGTTTGTACAGGCTGGGTTTAACTAAGTTGGATGACTTAGATACTATGTTTTTAATGAGTGTGGTTTTTTTAACAATGACGTTCCGTCCTTGCCCGAAGAGCGTTTTCTTTTCTTACATTGGCACAATAGACACATGTAGAATAATTTTGTAAAAAAATGCCTCTTCCTGCACATAACAACGCATTTGAAGCGCGTAGGAGGTGGTTTTACAGTGATATTGAAAATATTATTTTCAAAGTAGCTTAATTTTCGTATCGAAGAATTCCAGCATTTTTTGGAACGAATACGTCATAATATTTACCCAGTTTTTATAGCACTAAACTTCATAGTTTTTTAAGTTATGAGCCCAAAGTATCATCTATTTCATTATGAAAAATAGTCCAGAGTCAAGATTTTTTTTTTTGCGAACGAACGGGGCATTATTTTGCAAAACGATTACATAAAATTGTGCATCGTATACCTGATCTTATTCTTGAATTTTTTCAAAGCATTCCGTTAGATAAGTTTTGATTTTTTTGCACCGACATGTGAAAACTACGTAGCGTGGTCTGTAGACGAAGGGCAGCTGTCATGTGGGAATTTCCTCACAGAATGATCTCTTCACTCGACGCACATACACGTATATACGTACACACACGTGATACTAAAGCGCTAGGCTTGAGGCGAGTGACGGGTGGCCACACCCTCTCGAGACAGCCTAATTCGCCCGCTCAAGTCCCACGATCCCTCTCCCGGCCTTATCTAACAAGGCCCCATCTCGCGGCGGAGGGGAAAAAAAACCAGCCCTTCAGGAGATACGCCATTCCCTAGGGATAAAAGGTTATTCGTTTCCTGCTGGGACGAAAATAGAAAAACAAAAGAAAGGTGCAAATTACAACTCAACTCCGCTGTCGACTTACAAAAACAGGTATTCTTCCCCTGGTGGAAACTGCAGACACGAATAATGTAAACGCAGGGGAAAAAAAAAAAATATTGTAGAGCAATTTTTTACCCGGTACACGCCAGTAAAGGGTTGTTACTCGCAGACGAATTCAACCTTAATCTCCAAGGACCTCCACAAGTCTTATTTATTACGGATTTAAGGCGCAGTTACGTTACATACTCCTTATCTTACACTGGACCCATTACACTTGATTAAAAGAAAAACAATAATACACTACATATTTAACAATCTAATTTAATATATAATTATGTTAGAACAATTAAAGGTATACATACACAAAAGCCTAAATACCCAGTACATACACAGATATACACACATACATAAATAAGAAATCAACCAATGTTGATTCTTAATTCATCTCTCTCTTTCTCACACACACATATGCACCAAAAAACTAATTGTCTTGTTTTCAAAAAAAAAAATTATCGTACTCGGGGTTTCTACACAGCTGAAAACTTAAGCATTAAGTCATAAAAATTGGAACTTACAATTCTTTCCATCACATTGGTTTACACCGAAGTGTACATAATTGAATTGTTACTGATTAATTTCGGCAGTGACATACTTTTAAACACCAGTAGAGATGGTCAATTTTCCCAAGACGCCATTCATAATTCACCCGATAACCCCCATCTTGCTTTAACGTAAAAGGACACACAAGAAAGTTCATTTGTAAGTTAAAAAATGTAATTTGCTTCGTAATTCAAGTTTTTAATTGCAGAGTTGAAATTCAAAATGGACCAAGTGCCAGAAACGTACTTTCGAGGAAATGCAGAAAAAAGTAGAAAACACATACACTCACGTATTTAATCGGAATAACATAAATTAATAGTAAAAATATGTAATGCTGACATTGTTGGCTATCAAAACATCAAACGTATACGGACCTTCAAAATTCTGTAAGTATTTAAACCTAAAGGTAAGCAGAAAGATCTACATGCCATACTTTTGAATATCATTAATCACGGCACTTATCTCCTCTTGGATATCATTATCCATGGCACTTATTCCCTCTTGAATATCACTAGACATGGTACATATTACGTTTTGATGGAAATCCTATAACAGTAATGGTATTTCCTTACCTCTCTTTTAAATAATCGTGAACATATAGATTCTGGCACTTAGTCCCTTTTGAATTTGAACTATTCAATTGTAAATACTAACGGGGCATCGTATATAGGCTATGTGTTACACACGGTCGTAGAAGAACAGGTCTGGACACTCGCCTATCTAACAACGTATTTTGCTTGACCCCCTTGTTGTTTGGCTGTAGTTCGTCAAGTTACCGAGATTGTTGTACTTTTTGGCGCTGTTTCCCGGGCGGTCGGATTCAAACTCCGTCCACTTTTTTCCATTGTTACATTTATAAAGTAAATAAATATTGCTGGAGCCTTTTCTTAAATTTGTGAGCGAAGAAAGTGTTTCATAAATTGATAAAAAAAATACGTAGTGATAAATTGTTTATCTTAGCAAAAGGAAGTGGGCGGAGTTTAGTCCGACCGCCGTAACATCAGCGCCAATAAAACACAATATTCTCGGCAACTTGGTGAACTGCAGCCAAACAACAAGGGGGTCAAATATCCAGGCGAGTGTCCAGACCTGTTCTACTACGGCCGTTGTCTTACAGTTATCATTTCCTCGTTATTTTGTTTAACTCTTTTTTTAATGGCCTTTGGTACAATCAATGCAACAGAAAATGCAATATTCCAAGTTTGTTCTTATCGGCTGTGCTTAGGCAGTTACCTCGCTATTGTGTACGATCATGTTTTGCGACTTTACTGTTTACTTTTTCAGCTACACTCCCCTGTTTCGTATTATATTCGTGACGCTTTATTTTCTAAGCCTAAACAAAGGTAGATACCAAACATGTATTTGTTAGTTATGTTTAATAGGGCTTTAACCTTGTTTCCTTTTTTTTTGAAAAGGATGAATGCAAGTGGTTTTAGCTCATTATATAATTGACGACATTTGTGTTCATCGACATATTATAAGTCGAAACTGTATAATTTCGAGTCTTAAAAATATTAGCTATAGTCCGTTCACGATAAAGTGAGGGCCACATAAAGTTTTATTTCTGCCGTTTTGCAGCCATCCTTACTATTTTAAACATGAAATCTTCCATGTAACTCACAACCAGTGTAAACGTTTTAACACCCTCAAAAGTTAACATATATTGGCCCAATGAAACATTTTTGAAATGAATTACTGATTATTCTCACAGCTCAGTTTATAATGAACAGCCTATATCACAGCAAAAACCATGTTAAACAAACTTCTGAACAAATTTGTGAAATATGCTCTCGTTTTAACTTTTAAAAAATAAGAAAAAAGGTACAATCAGGGGAGCATGGCCTAGATTATAGGTACTTATTGGCGCTTACGTTTTAAATAGTGTAAACCCCTTAATGATCGCAGCGGTGAGTCAAAGAACTCGCTGAAACCGTGTAGAATAAATAATTATGCTTGACGACATCTATGCCTATACAATAGTCAGAGATGATGGTATAGCGCGAAAAATTTTTGTGTCAACATACCGTTGTAGTTTCTTGCAGCCGTAGTGTTAATACTCGTTGCTTGCAACATATATGATTGGCTGATGTACATCAGACACAACGTAGCTGTCTGCAGACCAATAACATGCATCAAATATTACAACAGCGGGATTCTTACTAACTCAGTCAAATAGGGTAACAGCTCCACGTACAAGCTAAAGCTAGTAATCTTTTCATAAGCTGAACGTACGTTGAAACCCAGCAAATATTCAAGTTTTCTCGCGATAAACCGTTATCTGTAACTATGGTATTAGTGACAACGTAGTTTGTCTCTCTTGCGCCTGCATCTATGCAAGCTGTCGTACACGTATCTGCGGATACATTATTTTTATTTAACTGGCAGTGTTGCAGCACAGGTGTTATTTACCAATATTTATCTTTATAGAAACGCTATTTGTCAGCCGCCCCAACATTGGAACAAAGCATACTACTCATCAGAAGTCTTCAGTAGAAATAATGGTGTATGGCGCCATACCTGATTGAATAATGTATACATGTTTTATTTATATTCTGATGCGTTAGTTGATTATAGTGTAGAATATAGATAAATATGCCGTCAGTAAACTCAGTTGTTTTCAGTAAAAAAAGATAGGGGAATGTGGCCTAAGTGTGGTACACCATAAACCCGGACTTAATTAAATTATATGATGATACAGTTCCGGATATAAAAGAGAAGGACTTTCGTATCACAATTGGTTCAAAGAAATCATCTCCTGCTATAACCTCTAATCTAGCTCATATTTCCTTTTGATAGAAATGGCTCTATGTGCAAAGCCTTAAAACCAAGTTATCGTTGTTCTGCTAGTGGCTGTACACAGGGACAGCGGCATTTATTTTATAAGTGTAATGATCGGTCTAGTGTTGAAATTTTAGGACCCAAGCAGCATGGCACTTCTGCGAAAAGACATTCGGAATGGATGACTTGAAAAGAGGCGGAGCTTCAGTCAGGTGTGGGAAACTATTCCTATCTCCATGGATACCTCAGCCAAACATAATCTTCATTTATCTGTTTGGCGTTAAATGCCCCGGATGAGATGTACGTCAAGGAAATTGATTTTTTGTTTGGATTTTTACCGTTTTTTCAGGTAAACATTAATCTTATGTATTTGCGTATCTTAACCATGAAGAAAAAACTACAATTTTTTACCGTTGCGTGCAAATCTATGAATGCGCAACATTTTTGCTTTCTGCAGTTTCCAACTAACAAATCAGCATGTTTGTAAACAAGCTTTGTTTCCCACAGTACTTTTCCTCTGCGGTGACGTCAGGGGGCGTGGACTTCAAGTCGTCCATTGAACAACCAATCTGTAACAAACCACTTCGAATGTCAACATGATGATTGACTGATGTCACAGGATCGTATGTTCGTTATTTATACCGTGTCGTGCTGCACTGCAAACAGAAAACTAAGCATTTTTCGAATAATCTGATGACGACCGAATCTCTGCGCACAGCTCGGCGACCTCCGTAGACGGCCATCGAATGATTTTTTTCAAAGGTATAAACTTTAGGGCTGACTTTTATCCCGAATGACCTATATAACGGTGTTGGAGCTTGTCGTTGGCGGTGAAGGTCGCCGGGCAGAGTACCGTGAGAACCTAGCCGGCCACCAGCACGCCGCCGGCTCAGCGCTCGTGCGAGATGGCAGCAGGTAATTACATTCCAGGCAAGGCATAGTTACGCGAGCAGAATACCAGCCATCGGCGTTGGGTCCGCGCGCACGCTCCTGTGTTAACACTGTCGTAAGCCGATTACAACACTATCCCAGGACAGGACCACCCTACCATGCAACATTCTCCGGCATGCTTACATGCATCTGCTTGCGTCTCTTCACAAAATAAACCTAAAACTTGAACAAATTGCAATAGTGTGATCCTCCTTTGCGGTTGCAAAGGCAGGTTCAAATATATTTAATTTTAAGAAAATTACTAAAGGATATATATCCAACAAGTCTGAGCATGTGAACAAGGGTTGACCAAAAAAGGAGTATAGTAACGGATTTATTAAAAAAAAAAAAACATTTTAAAAACATATGACTTGAATTTTTTTCTTTCCAATGAGCAATCAATCAACATATGCTAGAATTATAATGTTTGAGTGAATCACGCAACCATGAGAGTTTAACAATGCATAGTAGTACTCTTACGCACCATTATACAATCAATAAATATATGTTAGAATCAAGCTTTAGGTGGACCATACAATTGTCAAATTTCACGTTAACCATACACAATAGTGCTCCTACGCACATGAATAAAGAATACAATACATAGAGATAGGAAATTTTGCGGAAAGATTTCTGCAGCACTTTGTTTCAGAGCCTTACGTTCGCACATGCATCTCAGCTTTGCGGTCAGTGATTGAATGCCGTAACACCCAGCGTCTTGAGGTTAAACCCGCAAATCACAGACGTGATGTGTCGCAGTTATCCGAGTACTGATTAGCACAGTCAAATAAATAACAACTCTCCACAAAAGAGACTTGTCAATAGCTAGGGCCCGGTAGTTTTCGCGAAAAGATTTTTGCCCCACTTTGTTTCAGTGTCTTACGTGCACACCTGCAGTTCAACTTCATGGCTATTGACAGAGTGTTTTTGTGCAGAGTCGTTATTCATTTGACTGTGCCAATCAGTACACGGATAACTGTCACACATCACGTCTGTGATTTGCGGGTTTAACCTCCACACGC
>PNEQ01038712.1:0-14485 GCA_003012365.1 Medauroidea extradentata | reverse complement strand
ACACTGAAACAAAGTGCTGCAAAATTATTTTCGCGAAAATTACCGGGCTCTATCAATAGCCATGAAGTTGAGTTGCAGGTGTGCACGTAAGGCACTGAAACAAAGTGGGGCAAAAATTTTTTCACCAAAATTCCTGTCCCTAACAATAAACAGAAATATAGTGAGTTCTCATAATAACCGTGACGTCAAAATAGTCTCTATCAGGACAAATGCGCCCAACGCAAACAACATTAAAATTATGTGCGCAGCATGTTCATGACATTTATTTTCCACCGGATAGTCAAACTGTCTAATCTTAATGAAGCTATCTAGTGTATATTAAGTAAAGTGGCGTTCGCAAGCTCAAATCTGATAATCTGTAGTCACCAATCCGGAATGTTTCAAAACTTGCAAACAGCTAACTGAAACAAACGATATACAAATAACTTTCAGATCTAGGGTCATCATGACGCCTGATATCCAGAAACACAGTACAAAAGAAAACATCAAACAATTTAACGATCTAACCTATCTTTATTTTCAATTTTTCTGTTTGTCGAAGCAGACCTCAAAAATGGGTTGTCTGCCTCGGAGGTGTCTTGGGATTCTTTTGATTTTCGATTATATTATTTTCATTTATTATTTGCTTGTCCTTGTTTTATTTGACCTGATTCCATTCACGGAATGTTATGTTATGTATGTATCCCGTTGACTGGGTTTTATCTGCTTATTTATGTTTTTCTATCATCTTAAGTTTTCTTTGAGCAATGGAGTATATTCAAGTAACTAAATCCAGTCATGCACTCACATTGCACAGTTCTTTCAAAGATCATAGCAAACCTAATGTTTCACGTTTTCATAGATTTTTCAACTTACAAAAATTTTGATGGCTAAAATACATATTTGTTGTGCCATTTACAAACGTGTATATGGTTGAATGTAGTACTTCTGAGCCTCTAAAGCGCAAAAAAAAAAAAAAAAAAAAAACTTTCACCCGGGTGACCACCTTACATAACGAATGTTTAGTTGTCAAGAAGCATTCCTGTGCCTTACTCATGTTGGCGGTTATGAATAACTTCTAAGGTGTTGGAAACTGATGTCGTAGAACAAGCTCATCAGAGTGCTCCAAGGGAAAGGGAAGACTGAAGTAAAAGAGTGTTTCAGGAAGACGGAGAAAACAGGAGTGGGAAGAGGAGAAAATGCCCGGAACAATGGAAGGGAGGTGAGGACCGGAACAGCCGAAAATACGCGCGGCACAAAGAACTCGCGCTCCTCATTCGTAGGTTGGACAAAGCGCACTAGGAGTGAGGAGAAGCGATAAGGTTGACAATTGCTTGGGTATCGCGTCCACAATGGTCCCAGCGACCGCAGAACTCTGCTCCGAGGGAAGCTCTCCAGGGAGTAATAAGCTCCGACTGATTCCGCGTAGTTTCAATTAAATTAATTCCACGGAATTAGTGCGTTCTCTCGCCCACTGGCACATGAAATGTCTTCCTGTGCGATTGAAATACGTGTTTTTCTAATTTGAGATTACTGAATATGTTTCTATTTTATTTTATTAATTAAGAAAACAATGCACGTTTGGGTTGCTGAGAACTTTCAAAACTTCGTGTTCATTAAGGCAAACTGACCATTTGTCGTGGTATACGTTAATATCGCGATAAACAACTATTCGGGCTTCACAAAGTTCGGGAAGGATCTGCACATCAATTTCACTAGGTTATCAACAAAGAGTAGCAATTAGTCAACAATACATCACATACAAGATGACAGTTAAAGTGTAACATATTTCTGTTACTGAAAGTAGGAACAATTATTTTTCGCATTTGGTAAACGTATCTGACGTTGCTAATAGTCAGGGGTTTTATCGGGCACTTCTGCTTTCCCCACCCTCCGCATTCCGTCGCTTCTCCATTCTAGTGCATCTTTCAGGGAGTGGCAGACAACTAAGCGGGCTTCCAGTTAGTCTGCTATCTGGGAGTGATGCTCTCGGATACGCTCAACAATGACTCAGATATATGTGGAACTAGATGTGTGGGAGATTTTTGGCACAAACTGTACCAATAATGTGATGCAGTAAGCTTTGTGTCTTAATTATAAGCAGCATCACGATAACACTACGATAGAGTTCAGTCCTTAGTATGCAGCAATGAAGGGACACGTTTCGTCATCACTCTCTTTTCTCAAATACGTCATAAAGATGTAGGCTAGAGGATGCCTTAAACATCCGTGTGATTGGCGTCATCGTCAAAATCATGTATGGCACATAGTTTCATAACATTCGGAAGAGAGCGTGTAGGTTTCGTTTGCCGAACTATAGGTGGGAGATAGATTACTTCCTGAATTGTTGACGGCCTTGGTTGAAATCGCATCATAACGAATTTGAGAGAGATTTTACACTCACCACAAAAGCACACACATTGGGTTCATGCGTGTGTTCATTGTGTAAAATGTTAGTTAAAAAAAACTCTCTACGGAAATATGTCCACCACTCGTATAAAACTATTGTTCGTATGTTTTTACAAAGTGCGATGACAGATGCTGTGCTGTAAATTGGCTGACTGCGACGCATATGGGTGGAATTTGTATGTAATATCATAAGTAGGGTCGGATATCACAGTACTCCATTAAGTTGTTTGGTATTGCTTAAAGAAACACAATTATTTACAGGACTGCTCTTTTATCCTACGTAAAATTTTGTTTTTAAGGGCAGATATTTATCTTAAATGTTAGTATAACATTTAGTAAATTTAATTTTGTGTCCGTGACTACCAGACATCCAAAAAATTTTCTCATAAATTTTTATTGTTTTTACTTTTTCAATTTCTAATTATTGCTATGTGCTATTGGCTTACACAAGATTGAAACAGTGAACTTTTAAGTCGAGACTTCTTTCCTAAGCATTCGAACTAACATAAATAACCTTTATCTGACAATGTTAAATTATGATTTCTAAAAAAGTATATTCTACAGTTCTCGGTCATCTTTCGAGTAATTTAGTTAGCAGGGACTTTTTAAACGTTCATACGATTTTGAGAATTTCGTAGGAAATAATGCTTAAAATAAATTTTGTCAATCTCTGGAAAACCCACAAAGTATGTAATTCTTTCATTCTCGTGACAATTTAGTTCAGAGTAGCTGAGTTTTGTGGGAGTGATGGAGGGCTGTAAATGCCAATTTTAAAAATAATTTATGTATCGGCTTTGATTAACAGATCCTTTAAAAAAATTTGTAATTCGCTTATTGGCTTTAATTTCAAATTTATCTGTCTATTCTTCGCGCCAATTGGCATCTACCCAATTACAAGACCTAGAGTGACAGAGGTACAGTGAATCGCACAAACAAAACTGTTAATTACGGTCAAATATTACAAAACAAGCGGTTCAAAAATGTATAAACCAGATATTATGTTGACTGGCTTATTTTGTTCAGTCAACAGGAAGAATGTTAAGCCTAGTTAAACATATTGTGTAGTAAGAACAGCATACCCGATTTATGACGCCCTTCATTGGCTGTACCAAACATATTTTTTTCTGTGTAGGGATAAGGTGGGACTCATTGGACACACAGAGAAAGAAAGACAATAGTGCAAAATACAGTATGACTAGAACAGTAGCTGTTATAATTTCTTTTGGAAAAAAAATTATGTTTAATTTAGGAAAAACGGCGTGAGAAATACGCCGTAACAGCGTATCTCACAGTGACGCATTGCCCTAATATATCTGCGACCCCTACACAAGTACACTGCAGACTGGAAACTTATGGTTTGAAATATGTTTTCAGAATTTCAAATGCGAGAAATTGACAAGGTCGTAATTAACTGGTCGTGTATATGATGCGCTGAGGTACGGTGGTTAGTTGCAGAAATTTTACACAGCAATAACTACCTTTAAGTTGTTTTCTTTTCCAAAATTTTGAGTGGCTTGGGAATATAAAAATAAATAACTCTTGGCTCACTTCCTTTCATCAGTTTATAAAAGCAGTTCTAATGGCGTATCCCAACAACAATTTTTTTTAAATACACCGATCAATTCATGCAATAGCTTTCTAACCGAAACCCCTTGTTCCAGACCAATACGTTCTGGTGGTTCGCATGCGCTTTTTATGTGACAGGAGAGTGCTGTTTAGCAAGCAGTTCCGACACGGCTGCCTGCGCCGTAATTGAGTAAACTGTGGTCGCCTCAGTGAACATGTTTTGCGAGTTTAGGACCTAGGAGTACTGAACACGATAAGGGCGACATAGAATGCATATCACGCCTCACCCTGGCCTCTATAGGCGCATGTCTCTGAACTGGCGTGCTGTCTTCTAGCCGACATCTCGCCTCTATAAAATATTCATTGATTACTCTATTTTTCTACGTTTTGATTAACTGGTTTTCTTGTCTGTATGTTTGTTCGTCTGTCTGATCAGTACAAATTTGACAATCAGTTTCAAACTGACTTCCCGGTGAATATATAATAATAGTAAGGAGTGTAGATAGTAGCTGTCGTTGAGAAAACTTACACGTCAGTTCATATCATTTGCACTTCAATGAATGTTAGTGGCTTGTTAGTTAACTTTTCATGCATCAGTTGTCTATTGTATGCGCCCCACAATTTTTTAACGTATTTTCTTAGGAGAAATTACTGTATATTTTCCGTTTTATAAAACGTGCTACAATAAACATGTTCTCATTTAATATATTTCATACTTTTTAGCCTTGTGTGTGTAAAATTTTGCAGTCACATCTTTTTAAAACGCGGTACATCAAAAATTAAATCATTTAAATAATAATTTTGTTACAACTTTTTCCTTTTATATTGCATTGTCATCCAGTTCACATCTACGTTTAAAGTTTCAAGTCTCTAGCTTATCGGGAAGTTAATTTGAAATCGATTGCAGGATTTGTCCCGAACAACAAACAAAAAAGTTGAATTGTCTTACATTTAATATCTATGTTAAAATTTCAAGTCTCTAATTCATCGTTACCCTAGCTCATTGTTACCAAGCAGATAAACGGACAAGAATACGATTTAGTAAACATGTGTTGAAAATTACTTTTTGCACGAATGAGTTTTAAAAATATCTCTTAAAACAAAAATAAGTCTCAAATAAGAGAAGATTATCACATTGAGAAACTTCGGTGTATATTTATCGGTTAATTCTTAAGATTTAATGTGTAACGTTAAAATTTACATTTAACAAAAGGCTTACGAGCAAACATTTTTTTCGCTGTAGCGTTTCAAGGCAGGTGGAACCTGTAAAGTGACTGTTACATTAAGGGCTCGTCCTACATGGATTGCAGCCTCGGAGTTGAATAACGATGTCAATGTCAAAATTAATTCTAACTAATGAACTGTAAAGGTAGTTATTTCAAACAAATGTATTGTCTGTAGAAGTTCTAAATACGTACAAAGGATTTTTCAAAATATAAATAAAATAATGTGAAAGTTTATAATATGGCAATAATATTCCAGGATCTTCGCGTAGAACATTTTCAGTTTGAGAGTAGTCTTACATTAATCCGTTGATAGAGGCCTGCGAACTAGACTAGACCGCAAGCTTTTGTTTGCTTGATCAACGTCTTTCTTTAGCACACAATGTTATGGCTTACAGCGGGCAATGATTTTGGCCAATAACTAAAATTTACACGGGAGATGAACCAATTGGACGTTAAGCTGTCAAATATGTAAATGAAATAATGTCACGCCGACGGCCGATGACGTCACAGATTGTGTTAAAGAATGTACATATCAATGGAGTATATATGTTCCCAAACAGTAACGAACAAATTTTCATCACTCTGAGAGTTAATTATTTATAAAGTTGATCCTCATCTAAACTTCGTAGATGTTCATTTACAAACTGTCGACTCTTACCAGGTGATCAGAAGATGACTCGACATTTTTTTACTTTCATGGCTATTAGAGACTTTATCGAAAACAGTTCTGCATTTTCATAAAATGACAGTGTAAAACAATTGTGCAGTGTTAGTAAATAACAGTGTTTTTTTTTTGGGGGGGGGGACATTTACTGAAACCCTATTAGGGCACTTTGTCACAACATTAATTTCATTACGCGAGAGGATTATTTTGTTCAAGTGACTTTGAAAAAAAAAATATTTTGTTTAAACTAAATGACAATGGTGAGGAAAAATTGTGTTAACAGTAAAATAATTCAGCAGATATCTTTGTACTTTTTATGTTTATTGACAAGATTTGTGTTTAAAAAAATGTTTTCTTACTGCAAGAACTGTGTTTACAAAAATCAATCCAAATACTTGGATTCAAATGTTCATACAGAAAAAAATAGGAAGTCATATACAAGAATTTTGCCAATTTTTAAATTAAAAATCACTCTCAATTGACGAATTTATAGAGCACAGACAGTGAAATGTCATACTTTTTTTTGTAGAGACGAATGTGTCAGGTGTTGGCGTTGGCGCATGTTTTACTTAGATGTCTATTTTTTATTCTACGTTTTCTTACAAAAATCTAAAAATTTCAGTTGAAGTGTTCAGCACTAATTTATGTTTTATACTTTGAAGTAAATATCTTTGTAAAGTAATAATTCTAAATATATGTTTTGAAAGTACATTCGTTATCAAGAATGGTTTATTTAATTCAATACTATGAAAAAAATTGCCATAAAGTAGGGCCAATACGTGTTTACTTTGAACGAAACGAATTTCTCGTATAGAAAATCCAAACAAATTTAATGCAGTAATAATATTACATTTAAAATGAGATGTTGCAAGTTATTCTTGTGCAGTGCATATGCATTGACTATATTTTGACAGTTCTCTACGTCGAAGGTGGTCGCATACCAAAATTGCAGAAAACCAGCCCCCCCCCCTTTTTCCCTCCGAAAACCACATCACTGTTCCGAAAAATGTAATCATTCCAGAAAGAGAACTGCCAAATTCTGAACTTTCGTAACTACAATGCACTTATGAAGACTATCTTGTCAGAACAAATTTTGATAAAATATTTATTTTGGCATTAGATGTAATCAAAAATATTTTATATTGAGAGCATGTGCAGCTTACGTTCATTTCTTACGCTTCTATGAGCATGTTATCATTTTACGGAAAAATACAATTTAGCTAAAGGAAAAAATTACCAGTGCTTGAAAATGTGTACTTAACCGTTAATACTTTTATAACTATACGGATTTAGCTCATCAGTCCGTTAAACAAGCGTACAGTAGCAAACAAGGATACTCTGTAAATAATTAAGGTTACCACCTGACCAGTTCACCTAGCGGTATGCGGAGCTTCGGCCGATATACAACAGAACTAAAACTGCTGAAAGTGCGTGACTGATTTCTTCTTAGGTATAGCATTCAAAGAACGTTACATGTGTCTGAGCTTGTGCATATTTCAGACTTCTACAAATTTTTAAAAGTAATTTTTTGACAGTCGAAAAAAAAAAAAAATGTGTTCCTGCTGTAACGGTTAGGCATGGAATGTTTGGTGCAGAATCCCATAAAAGGTATAAGCATGTCACAAATACACCTTCATCTTATTTTAACACATACGTCTTTAAAAGGACAGGGTTTTATGGAACGTCTGACAGAAGCGAGTTGCATGGGAAAATAATGCTCGCCAGTACAGTGACTTGAGCCTAGTGGCTAGAGTTGGGAGTGATGCGCGCGCAGTCTTGTCCCCGCTGATTACACAACAATCAGGTCCATTAATGGCGGCAACCCCCTTCCAGCCTTAAATACGGGTCCGGAGTCCAGCTAAAAAAATTACACATGCCCCGCCGCCGTTACGATTATTTGTAACTAGTCTCTCGGGTTGCACTTGATTTTGCAGACACCCGTCCACACAGAGTTATGGAAGCGTCGTTTTATTTTTCTCCGACAGCGCGGACTCGGACGGCATATGCGTAGAGACCCAGAAATTTCGCGGGATCAGTGACCTGCCGGATGGACTCCAAAGTCCTATGTACACTCTGCTTGGCCTCAGCTCGGCTGCTGCTCCAGTGAGCGTTAGTTGTACGTATGACAAGGTAGCCCTGAAGTTAGTAAACTGTTTTATGCAGGTTTACGGTTAGTGCAAAGTTCTCAAGGACGAGTTTAACAAAAAGTGGCCCAAAAGCGGGAGTAAATTTATTTACATGAGAGATATAATCTCCCTTCAAATTAATTCACGAAATTTCCGAGTCTCTGCATATGAGCAAACGTCGATCTAATGCTCCCGCACGTGTAGGCTTCGATCGAATACGCTTTACCCATGCGTAGAGACACTGGAAATTTGCGAAAATGTTTAGCATAGTCTCCAATAAAATATAGTAGGCCTATATAAACCTTAACACGTGTGAACAGTTTTGTGGCGAATCACACACGCTGTGTGTCCAAGCTGTACCGTTCTAACTGGGTTTGTTGAAGAGAAAACCAATGCTTCAAATTAACCATAGCTAGGGCCACGATTTTGTCGCGAAAAGATTTTTGCCTCACTTTGTTTCAGTGACTCACGTGCACATCGGCAGTTGTGTTTCAAGGTTATTGGCAGCGTGTCTATTTTCAGACACGTTTCTCATTTGACTGCACCAATCATAATAAGACTATTATGAGTCTGTACGTCTGTAATTTGCCAAGGCAAGTGAATGTAAAATCATCCAACCACAGACGATGTAGCAGAGCTGCAGGTGTGCACATGACGCATTGAAACCCAATGTTGCAAAAATCTTTTCGCCATAAAATCGTGGTTCTAATAGCCATTATAGATACAAAACATTCAGTGTTATATACAGCATGTTGGAGCCTAGTAAATAGTCAACTATTCCCGCGATTTTCCAGTGTCTCTACCCGCACGCGGACACTGAAAACGCTGACCGGCAGTAGTAATTAATAGGTAGAAATATGAAATGTCGCGAAAAGAGTTTTGCAGCACTTTTTTCAGTGCTTTACGTGCGAACCTGCATCTCTGCTGTGTGGTCAGTGATTGGATTCTGAAACACCCAGCGTGTGGAGGTTAAACACGCAAATCACAGACGTGTTGTGTCACAGTTGTCCATGTACTGATTGGCACAGTCAAATTAATAACATCTCAGCACAAAAAATCTCTGTCAATATCCATGAAGTTGAGCTGCAAGTGTGCACGTAAGGCACTGTAAAAAAAGTGGAGCAAAAATATTTTCACCAAAAATTCCCGTCCCTATTAATAGGGAATCCGGTTTTTCGCGAGCAGAATTTAGACCCAGTTTGTTTCAGTGCATTACGTGCACACTTGCAATTGTGCTTCATGGTTATTGGCAGCGTGTCTTTATAAAGAGCAGTATTTCGGCTGACTGAGCCAATTACAATAACGTTCGTTCACCACTACACGTCTGAGATTTGCCGGTAGAATCCCAAAGCTCGTGAGAGTTAAAATATCCAATCACTGACCACGAAGCAGAACTGCAGATGTGCACGTAAGGCACTGAAACAAAGCGGGGAACAATTATTTTCGCGAAAAACAGGGGTCCCTGGTAATTAGTTATTTCCCGTGAAGGACAAGGAGTAGATTGTGTCTGGCCCCAGGCCGTGTGGCGAGGCTGCCTGCTTGCTAACTTCGCGCAGTAGTTGCTCGGTCGTAGGAGTCACCTCTCTGGGTGCGGTTCTTGGGTGGGGGGGGAGGTAAAGTTTGCAGTTTAGGATCGTAAATGAAAACTGCTAAGTTTGGCCAGACCGCCAAAACAACCCTTCGTCTGGCCGCTAATGGTTCGCCAAACACCGCACCTGTTTCATTTTCGTCTCGCCCGACAAACTTGCCCAGGGAGATTCCCCGCTGGAAGCAGCTGTCTTGCTCCTGTGTGGAGCCAGGGGAGGGGCTGAGGTTCCTCAATGACAACTCCGTCCAGAGTTCCTCGGCCAAGCCAGGGGCATCGGCCATCCGTCACCCGTTATTAATAGCTGTTCGCCGTCCGTCGTCTGTGGTCGCTCCTGTCTGACGGTAACACGACCCTCTACGTACAAATTGGCGATCTCTTCAACCCCGGGGCTGGGAAACACTCCACCTGCGCCAACACGAGACTCATCCAGCAGGAAGTTTTTAAACTAATGGCAAATATTTGTTTTCTGCATCTTTCCTTTCGCTGGGATTATTTCCCGGTTGTTCACGTTGCTGATTGGTTTTACATACTTAAACATGAAGTTAAGAAAATAAATAGGCCTATTATTTTTACAAAGGAATGCAATCTTGTCTGTTTGTACTCCTAACATTTCATTAGATCATTCACAAAAAGTTAATTCATCGTGCTTTCATAAATAAACGTTTCACGTATCCATATTACGCACAAAAATTAATTATGCATTTATATTGTCAAAAACGGTATTTCTTTCTCAAGAAAGTTTTTATTAATATTTTTACAATATATGGTGATAGCTATACCCTCTCCAAATCTTTTTTTGAATAGTAGGCCATCATTATATCATGCTATATATTTACAATACACAAATCAACACTATAAATAAAATAAAAAATTGGAAATATAATACACCCTACAAACCGGCGTCCTTGAAAGCATCACGCTCATGCTACGTATATACGCTCTGAAAGCACTTTCTTTGCCGCAACACAAATTTTATTAAGACAAAAAATTGTTTAAATGTAAACTACTGCAAATATGCTTTGTTAAAAAGAAATTTCCTTTGAATTGTACATTAAGAAAATGTATTTATAGTAAATTTAGTTGAAGTAGACAGTTTTTAACACAAGTTTATGTCGAAAAAGTATTATGTTTGTTACATCTCATTGGTGAAAAAATTATAAACACCGAATATGTTTGTAATGTTTCTATTTGACGCTAAGCGCTATTTTAAAACCGCTGAACAGCTCCAAAAAAATGTTTTCTTATCTGTATTCAAAATATTTTCATGGCGCTAAAATACCGAAGGCATTAAGTTCGCCGCTTATCCATGCCGCCGAGCGGTGTGCTGAGCTTTGGCGGTTACAAGTTATTTTCGAAAACTGCTCAACGCGCATGAAAGATGTCTGGTTCAGAATAGCTTTCAAATAACGTTATTCGTGCCTATACCCACTTCAGGTTGTCCACTACTTGTTAAAGCATATTTTCTAACTAAACTAGGTGTTTTTGCGGTCATTTTTAAATACTGTCATTTTTAAATATGGAATTCTTGGCGCAGAATTACGTGTGTACAATACATCTTTATCTTAAATATTACTTCGTATAAATATATGGACACCGCTGAATGACTCATAGAGGCGGGTTGTCGGCGAGAAGGCTGTACACTAGTTCAGAGACTTGCACAGAATATTTAGGAATACCGAAGTGAAATAGCCGATAGGACAACGAACTCAGTCACACACGCCAGCATAATGGCTTCCATGGCCAGCAACATGGCGGATTAGCCTACGTTCAATCAGCGCAAGGTGGCTGCTCTGCCTGCCGGTAACCAGGCCAATAGAAAACCTACCGTAACATGGAGAACCAAAAAAGACACGGGGCTGGTACAACAAACTTGGCTAGCCAATAAGCGGCGAAGTTCGCCAGTATCAAAAGAGCCGCCACGTCATTTCACGTCTGTAATACTATTTAGTCTGTGGCCAGGGTGAGGTGTGGTGCGCGTACTGTGCCGTCCTTACTGCTTCCGTGCTTCTGAGCCTCGAAAGTAGGGGCCGGAATATTTCGCGGATTCAGTGACCTGCCCTGTGCATACTCAAGCCCCGATCATTTGTTCACTAGCTGCTGCTCGGTGTAATAACAGATAATGAACGAATAGTCGGGTCTTGAGTGTGCATAGGACAATGGATGCAGGTAATTGAATCGGTGATATTTCCCGGCCCCTACTGATAGGGGATACGCTGAATATCTCATAGAGGTGAGTTGTAGGCGAGAAGACTGCACTTCAGTTCAGTAACTTGCGCCTAGAGGATAGGGTGAGGCGTGATGCGCGTGCTGTATCATCCTTGCCGCTTACGCACTTCTAGGCCTCGAACGTGCAAAGTTCGTCCACCTAGGAGGCTACCTTAAGGGCGCGGTCACCTCAGTTTTCAACGTCTTTTATTAATTTTTATATTTGTACCAGATTTTTTTCTTATTTTAGACATAAATTATGATTAAATATTCTTCTTAGGAAATTTTTGTATCTCTTATAGTTTTTGCGTAATGACACGTAAACGTCAGAATTTTCACTGCACGGTTTTATACACGCCACTGAAACCAACTAACAAACAAACCGAATAAATTCATAGTGTATAACAATGTTGTAGGCTGTGATTTGACACATATAAAATAAAAAATATATAGTCTTGGATTTTTAAAAAATTGTTGACATTTTTAAGTTTTCATTTCAAAATTCAGCATTTTTTTTATTAAATACAAACATATTTTATTTTTATTTTATAGGCCTATATGTCAAATCATAGCCTACAACAGTGTTATACATTGTGAATTTTTTCGGTTTGGTATGTTAGTTGGTTTTAGTGGTGTGCATAAAACCGTAAAGTGCAAATTTTGACGTTTACGACTCATTACGAAAAAACTATAAGATATACAAACATTTCCTAAGAGGAAGATTTAATCACAATTTATGTCTAAAATAAGAAAAAAATATCTGGTACAAATATAAAAATAAAGAATGACGTTGCAATCTGAGGTGAACCGCGCCCTTAAAGTCATTGTGCTTGAAGTAAACTGGAGAGGAAGCAGGGACGGAATGAAACGGTGGGAGGATATGAACAATTTTATAAAAAAAAAAAAAAAAATAACTTTGAACATGAAGGATTTGCTACGATATAGTGCCTACATTAGGGCAACAGAAAATCTTACTCCGGTCGACTTAGTGTTATGACCACCATTCTACTACCGTAGCCAACTTTTCCTGCTTGACACACTTGGATAGCAAGTTTTAAAGCTTATATTTCTACGTTCATAAAGGTCTCTTAAGGGTGTTCAAGTGCGATATAATCGTAATTTTATACTTATATGAAATATTGTTAGTTTTGCAGACGATACTTGTGAGTGTAGTTTCCTCTTACGAAACAAATTTAACTCGCATAGTTTTCTCATAACGATGCGTCAAAGTCAAAATTTACATTTTCTGCTGCCGTGCAAATAGCGAAAACCCATTGACTTACGTAAGTGAAATAATTCACAGTGAAATTACATGTCACGTGCTACGTGATAAAATATTTTTGAAACATCTCGCGAACTATTTTTGTATTTTAAAAAAATTGCTATATTTTCAACATTTTCCCCGTACATTTGCAAATTTTTTAAAAATTCAAAATATTACATTATGGTCTTTTAAATACTTCATTGCATAGCTCATGGGATGTAATAACACAGTGAATTTCTTTATTCAAGTAGGTCAGTTGGTTCTCGCTATTTGCATGGCAGCAGAACAAGCAAATTTTGACTTTGTCGCACCGTTATGAGAAAACTATGAAATCTAAAATTGTTTTGTAAGAGGTAACTATACCCACGTATAGTCTACATTTCTAACACTATTTCATAAAGATAAAAAATTATGATTTTATCGTACTTGATCACCCTTAAACCTGTCACGCAAGGAACTTATTTACGTTTTGTAGTAAATTGTTGACGAAAAAAGTATCGCACACATTAAAGAAATTGATACGGTCTTTATTAAGAATAATTAACATTATCATTATTATTAAATGACAATTTACCACATTTTACATAACATACGCACATCGAAACCCTAAATAAAAAAATAAATAAAGTTCTTAGGTGGTAAATGGTTCCTGCAAAATTATTTTGTGTTAAACAAAATGTTTTTCGTGACAATAATATTTTGGTGAAGACAACATAATGTTTTGATGATCACAAAAGTATTTGGCAGTGTCAGTACTAACGAAACATTTTGCACCTGCCACAAAATATTTATTCCGTGCAGTGCAGCAGTCAAACACCTCCCAGAACTTTCATTAGCACAGTCAACTTTCCCCGCGTCACTGAATGATAGGATGCACCAGTATGAATGATTTATATTATCTATCACTTATAAAATGTACGTGAGAGATCTACCTGGTAAAACTAACCAAGAAAGTTGTTGCAGTTGGTACTACTGAAGAACGCACACAAAATATTATTATCCTTTGTGCAGTTGTAAGCCTTGTTGACACCAGGTTCTTCAGAAATAGGAGCATACAAGTCCATTGTATTGTATAATAAATCGTCACTGGCCAGTAGGAAAGAACTACTCCAGCATTAACCCGAATTTTATGTTGGTATAAACCACAACAAAGTTGGAATCAAGACGACCGTGCCGGGAACCGAACTCTCGTCACAAACTCAGATCCCCTGCGGTACGTTTCTCTGTTTCTCGCGATGTGCACTGAAGAGAGTCGACGGGAGAGTCTTCTGCTCGGGCGGCGACCGCACCTGGGGACTCTGGGTTCGAGTCTGGGTGCGACCCTCTGGCTAGAGAACTAGCTCCAACGGCGGCACTAGAGGTGAGTTCCTGTTGGTTTAGGGAAGGAGAGCGATCCTTTACCTATCTCCTGTCTCGCCTTACCCTAACCCTTCCACTCGTCTCTATTTCTGTATTGCT
>PNEQ01038711.1:0-29201 GCA_003012365.1 Medauroidea extradentata | reverse complement strand
TTTAGCTGGGATTATGAAATGAAATGCTTTGTAAATTTATCAGAATCTATGTTACATACAATTTTTAGGTTATAAACGTAAATTAACCAGCTTTTTAGGCAAGTTGGATCCTGGTGTATCCCTCCGCCGCTCGGCCGAGTAGGTCAGTGTGTTCGCCCAGGAAGTTCAGTCGTGATATGTCGGAGCTTGGACTCGGTCGTGGAAAGATGGCAGGCTAAGTTTTTTGTGATTAGTTGGGGCGTCATGGCGGCAGGAAGAGGACGTGTTAAACGTGGTAGAGGGGCTGTGAAGCCTAGAGGACGGATTCCTTAGGAGAAATCAGTCTTTATTTGTTTCTCTTTTTGGCATATTGCCTTTTTATTTCTAGTAATGTAACCAGCAGTAGGTATTGATAACCGCGTAGTCGGAATTAGGGTAGATAAAGTGCCGGACCAAGTACTACTACGGAGGAAAACGGCCAGTCGTAATCCGTAGATATAAGTCACCTCAACTATTTCTGGGCGAGCACTCGCAGTGTTAATTGCCTGTGTCTGTTAAATTGCGTCAAAAGAAAGATTAAATAAAAGAAAGAAAATGCCAATATTATGATTTTTATTTATTTATTCATCTGTGGTTGAGTAACCTCACTGCTATCCGGGCATTAATCTAATAGGCACCGCCTCTACATCAGCTCGCTGTGTTTTTGCTTTGCTTTTGCCGGCTAACTACCTGTAATAGCAACGGAGGAGGGTTACGTCCAACATCTATATAAACAAACAACATACATAGAAGAAGCACCCGTCACATTCTGCCGCCCCGAACAGGAACGACATGATCTCCAACACATCTAAATAACGTAAACGTACTAGTAGTGGAAGCGGACCCATCACACCGTCGATCCAAAGGGTACGCCTGATTGTGATATCTGCTTTGTTGTGTTATGCCACTTCGACGTTGTTCCAAAGGGTGTGCATATTTTTACTAAAATGTTGACAATTTTTGTAGGTGATGATTCACAGTATGAGGTGAGCCAATCCAGAATGTAAATGATTTTTTTGTGAGCTTTGGTGATTTGTAAGTTGAGAGAGTAAGTTAAAGGGTTGTAATGTATTAAGTAGTGCTTTCAAGGAGGTTAATTTAAAACAGTAATATTTTTGTGATGAAAATAAGTTTGTGTGACTACAGATTTTCTTTGTGCTCAGTGTCTTTGCTTACATGTAAACATAACTCTATTAGTCTTGAGCTGTGGTCATGTGTGTGTTGCTATTTCCTGACAGTACAATCACATGTTTAAGTGATTAAAATGGAAACTGGGAACGTGCACCCAGTAACTTGATGTGCTAAATTTAATTTGAGTGATTATGGAAATTTGTTGTTTTGCTGTTTTATGTTAATTAAGTATTGATATGGCTTTTTGTTCAGCCGGTTAACAGCCGATCACAACTGGACGAAACGGAATCGTCAGGGCATGCAGTTCGCAACTGTGATTTTTACTGCCTGTTAATAACGTACTTTTCGAAACAACATATTTGTACACTTTTAACACGTAATTATTTTGTTTTGCAGATGTGTTTGTTGTTTTATTTGGTTTTTTTTCTCAGTGGTTGCTGGCAGGACCATAACTGAGATTAAGAATTAGTATTTTGCACACAGAGAAACAGTTAATTTAGCACTGAGTACATTATTGTTGAGTTTGTTGTAGTGGAAGATGATATAGTTAAGTTAAAGTTTGGAGTTTTGACTTTTTCAGTGAAGTATAAGCTTTTATATTTTAAATTAACTGTCAGTAACTGTTTGGCTTAGGTCACCTATACTTTCAGTGATTTGGCTCTTTGGTTTTGAACATAGGTTAATTGGGTAAATTTTAATTTTGAGCAGGATGTCTCGTCGTCGTCCAATAGGCATACCTGATTATATGGTATTGATATGTATTTTGTTATGTGATTGCTACTCCGTCGTTGGTCCAAAGGATGCGCCATACATATATGATTTGTGTTTTTTGCAGGATGCCTCGTCGTTGTCCAATGGGTACATCTGAGTAAATGTTATTAAGGTTTGATTGCAACTCCACCGTTGTTCCAAAGAGTGTGCCAGTTTTCTATAATGTTGTGGAGTTTGTGTGTGTCAAAGTTAGTTTTAAGATGACCTAACCCAGATTGTTACTGATGTAAACGTTTCCTTGTGGTAAAGTTTTTGCTAATTATTATTTTATGAGTTGCATTTGAGTGGTAATTGATGTTGAGTTTACAGAATTTTGAAGTAATTATTTCTGATATTGTGTTTTGTTTATTTGGATTTTGGCTGTATGCTCAGTGCTATTTGTCGACATGTACGCGTAGTTCAGTTTGATATGAGTTGCGGTAATGTTTGTTTTGGGATTTCCTGGCAGTGCAGTTGTGTTTATTTGAAAATTTGATAGAGTACCTAGTAAATGATTATGGATGCATTTGGGTTTAGTTGACATATAATGTTCTTTGTTATGTTTTCTTTTGATGTATATTTTGGCAAACTATCACACTGTAAGTTGAGAATGTAAGTTCGCTGCTGTTCTTACTTTATCAACTGCCCACTATAAGATCACAACAACTGGCCACTAGCAGATGTAAGTATCATCTTCATCCAGACGCCGAGACCCCGTCACATTTCTGGTGCCGTGACCAGGATTTAAAGTTAACGGCGATGTAAGTATCATTCTTCAAGCGCCCATCGCGTCACAATAAGTAAACATATTTAATGATATTGCCAGCAAATGAAAAACTTGTACTACAATACTTAAATAGGCATTTGACTGAGTCAATGAGTTACTGAAGTATTTTACATTACAAATGTTATTAAAATACACAACTTTAAGTATATTTTGTTTTTAACTACTTATTCCAGGCAGGGTAATGAATAACAGTCAAAGGAATCAAAATCCGAATCGAATTTCACATCTCTACTAAACACATGATTAAAGAAGTTGTGTTTTCTCCCTAGCAGTGTAAAATAAGAGTATTTCAGATTGGGGGAATGTTTGACTGTTTAAATTGCTGCTATACTGAGCAGTGGCGCTTATGTGATTGTTGCCGACACTAAGTGGTAATGTTATTCTTAGCTAGTCAGTTGTCTCACACTCTTTTTAGACTTTGTGGTTATGATAATGTACGATGAATAGATCTTCGGCAATCTTTCACCATGAATCAATGTTGACTTAGTTTTACTAGCCAAACAAAAGTTTTCGTTACAAAACAGTCAGACTTGCATGTTGTGGCCTTGGTCTGTCTACTCCAAGAGCCTTGGTTCTGGTGATCAGCTCCTTGATAGTAGAAGGCCGTGGGCTTCGTAGGCAGGATTAGAGCACTGGCTGGATCATTTACAAGATGACTGATACACAGGTATCCTCCTCTTCCGGGATGTACTCTTTTGTACATTTGCGCCTTCAGGTGGATGAAGAGTTCTGAATCTTTGTCTGGCTTTTGTGGGATGCTGTATAGATCACACGTGAGTTGGCTCATGACTTCTGTGCACGTGAATACGGCCATTAGTCTATCACTCAGTTGCTTCTATGATGATACATACTCGCCATATGTTTCCCAACAGGTTAAGGCTCGACCCTGGAATTGGCGATGCACTTGCTTCATCCGATGCTTCTGTGGTACCTTGTTGAGTTGCAGGTCTTCTTCACATTCTTGTATGAATGTATCATGGATTTTGTGTGGCTTCTCACTGAGCTGAGGCAGCATGAGTTGGTTTGGATCTTCTCTTTCGGGTGGCTGCTGCTGTCTAGAAGTGCATAGACCTTATAGTGCTTCAGCAGAGATTATTTAGCAGACTCTGCACCGGAATGAAAGGCTCTGAAAATTGTAAGGCTCATTGGGCCAGTCTAAACATGTGTAATGGTAGATGAGAGGGCATGTGATACACTGCACTTTATAACTGCCAGTTCCCTGGCACTGCAGAGCTACGGATTGCTTCTGTCACTGTTATCATTCTGCACAGCTATACTTGAGGCCCTCTGTATTTTGGGGGCATCTGGCAATTTTAAGCATGGGTGATGATATTGCTGACTACAATGGGCTCAAGTGATTAGTTAAGTTCCCTGTCAGGTGAAACAGTCTTGAGCACAAGGCGGTGCTGGGAGGCAGCTTAACTTGTCACTGTTGTTTATTCTAAAAGTTTATTGGGCGCCATGAAGTTTCTAAGATGACTTCGAACTTGTGAGAGAAGCTTTACTGGACTTCAGGGGTGGTTCTGACAAGATTGACTTCGACTGCTGCGGTTCTCTTATTTTCTTCGGCCCCACACTGGGTTCAAGGAAAGAAAAATTTTGTCGCATTTTACTCTATTGGGGTAGGTACAGAAATATTCTAAGTACACAACTGCCTTCGCTGTTGTGCAGCCTGCGATTTTTAAGCCTCAATAAACTCACTTTTCTCTTAAATAAGATACAGGATCAGGATGGCTTCCTTCAACATTAGCCACGCTGAGTCAATTACACACGAGTTCACTTTTAGTTAGAATATATTGAGGAAAATATGTACAAGTTTACAACATGAGTTCACAAATTCACCGCTGATCACTATTTAGTTTTACAGATTTACGCACACATCACTGATTGTAATTACTGGCTGCACAAGTTCACAGATTCACACTAATAAATTAGTCACTTGTTAAAAATCACATTTCACGATAGCTTTGACCGCAGGGTCACTGATTATGGAGCCTTGCACCCAGATTTCCTATGGTTACTTTTCTGCTTCCGACAGAAGACAACTGCGCGCCACGTGGCGGCCATGCTAAGTGTAATACTTATCTTCCACGTGGCTAAGGTGTCGAGGTCCTCCAGAGTTAGCTAGATTTAGGGAGTAGGAAGGGTTCCCTTTTCAGGAACCAACCCTAGGATAACGGTTGTGTGGGCTTAGGTTTCCTTTGTAGGAAACAACCCAAGGTATAGTAGGAGAGCAGGCTTGGTTTAATTTTCAGGAAACAATCCAAGGTAGAGTAGAAGAGCAGGCTAGGTTCCCTTTTCAGGGAACAACCCTTTCAAGGAGGGGGAGGGTGCCTAGGCTTGCTCGAGGAGGAAACCCAGGCTGTAGACTGGTGAAGAGTGAGGCGCAGGCCAGCCTTATATAGCCCTGAGGAGAGATTAAAGTCTCGTTAGTGAGTGGTGAAGATAGCCAAGCTAAAAGGGAAGCTGTCTGCAGGTAGCAGGAAGGCCACCCCAACACCTAGTTCCCTCGGCAGCAAAATGCCTCATGTTGCCATAAAATAAATACAAACACTAAAAATTACTAACACTAAGTATACATGATTATTGATATATTTTGCCATTTTACAAATATGTATGGCCTTTTAGAGTCTTTGGTAAGCACATGGCTGTTTGTTATAATATTTTGCGGCCTTGCAAAAAAGTCTCATGATTGCAATAAAAACATATACAATATACATGTTGATAGGTAAATATAAACACTTCAAGTTGAAATAGCAGCAATGCTGAATTCTAGTAACATGAATTAAAAAAGTAAGCCAATTGTGTACCGAGCGTCTACAAATACTTGGTGGTGCGTCAAAATGATAGCATCACAGCTGAATATCTTATAGAGACTAGTTGTAAGCCAGAGGACTGCATTACAGTTCAGTGACTTGCATCTGGAGGCTAGTATGAGGCATGATGTGTATGTTATGTTGTTCTTACCACTTTCGTACTTATAGGCCTCTAATGCTCAAACTATGTCCACCCAGACAGCTACCTTTAGTTTACGTGTCTCAGCATCCCCTAAAAAAGGTTGAAGAGCTTTAAATGTTATTCAAAGTCCATTCTGCTTGATCACCCTTCCCGAAAAGAGATTTTGGATCCTCAACTTTATCTTCTGGTTTAAAAAACCACAGTGACCAAAATACACTGTTTTTCCTTTCACAACTGTTATATCATTCTTAGTGACATACTGTATATTTAAATAAACACTTTAAGATGACACAATCACAACACAGCATACAAAATAACTTTATAACAATATAAAAATACACAGTACCTTTTTTGAGCTGTTCGGACGACTGCGAACCCGAATTACTGTTGCTGGAACAAATTTGTCTACAGTTGGCTGTACACGCCTTATGTCAAAATCCTGATCAACTCGTGTAACAGTTTGAAGCCTATAACAAATGGAAACCTATATTTGTCACAAATTTTGAACAACAATGAAACAATAATATTCAAGAAAACACTGTAGCAAATATTTAAAAGTACACTATATACACAACTCAACTGTAATAATAAAGCTACAGTAGTGCACTGAGTATGTAAAATCAATTTCAAAGATCCATATTTTATTATTTTTGCTTGAGTTTCAGGCAGAGTCAAACACTAAACATCTGGTTTAGGTGAAGTTTTCGAACTCTGATACATAACTAGTTATTAAACAGTCATGTAATTAATTCAAATCAACACTCAACTAAAAATATTTTCTTAACCACTATTTTTTATGTACGTAAATGCTTGAGAGCCCCATTTACTATGACTGGGCCAACAACGAAGAATGATGACTACTATTTATCTGTCCATTTGTAAGAACAGTTATGCAGTGACAACTCTTTTACATTTCTTTGTTTTGTTTGAACTCTTTTGTTTACATAATTACCTAAAATAAAAGGTTGAGAACTTAAAAGGTTTGTGTGCATTTATACAAATACATTTCATAACTGAATAAGACCTAACAATCAAATAAATTTTATACAGTAGAGTCTTGTTATAGCGAAATGTCACGGTTCTGGGTTCAAACTTCGTTATAGCAGTGTTGTCGCTATAGCTGAATTTGGCAACTTCTGACCCCTAAACCCAAAAATTGTATTAAAACTGTCTTTACTTTAATCTTACTTAATTACAAAGTAGTATGTTACTCGAAGGAAATATAGGTTTACTTTAACAAGTAAGTATGCGTTGGTTACAAAGATACCCACCAAGTATTGGTGCAAACATTCGCTAAGTCAAAACGGGCCAAAAACTCTGCAGCGTCATGTAAGTATGGCTATCAATCGCTGGATCACCTCAACGGTGTCCTGCTCACGCAGGCGCACTGCAAGAGTGCACGCGCCGGCAGTCGACACTACACGCCAGCCGCTGCAGACCAATTTAATCAGTTTGACGAGTGTAGCAATTTATTAATTCTGTGTGTTCTTTCACACTGTGGCACGCGTCGAATAATTAGTGCGCATGCCCGAGGCACACAAAAATCAGCTCTGACGGGTGAGTGTAATTGTTCACTTGCCACTGGACAAGTAATGCTAGTGTTATTTGTCAGCAAAAATAAGCGACACCAACACTGGTAGTTGCTTTATTTTCACGCACTAGTCGTGAACTGTGTTTAGCGGTGGCACAAAGTTATGTTTGAAGCCAATTAGCAGTAACAGAAGTGGCACGTGTAGGCATTGACTTTGAGCAAGGTCACAAGTTTGTGATTTTATTCCGGCAGTATGCCGACAGAAAACATTTCTGACCTACATGAACGCTACCAAATCTAGATAGACAGTTCGTTGAAAAGCAGTGCTAAAGCTAGACATACTCGTTTTCACACGTGGCCCACCACCCGAGATTTTTTTTTACTTTTTATTTTTCTTTCTTCCCATTCAGCTGTCCAACCAGACTCGTTCCAAGAAAAAAAAAGTGACTTACTCTTGTTCCCACGCTCTTCCCAACGGTGTGTACGATACTCGAACAATGCAACGGCCAGCCAGCCAGCAAGGATTTATTGCTTCTCGCTCAAGTTTATGGGACTTTTAGTGTGTTAAATTATAATTCATAATTAGTGTACAGTAACTGTTGAAATTGCCACTAAACTAAAAGACAAAAACATGTACGGCCGACTGTATGAGCATGAAGGTGAATCAGAACAGCAAATGCATCCTCTCATCCACCATCCTTGCAGCTCATCACAAAAAGCTGAAGGTCTAGCTGTAGCAAGCTAAGCAGAGATAAGCACAAGTAGTTGTGTGTGTGTGTGTGTGTGGGTGCATGTGTAAGGGAAAGAGACAGTGCTATCGTATCTCCCAGAGGCATTTCTTCTGTATGAGTGGTGTGTGTGTGACAGGTATAGCACAGCCGGCGGCAATTATTCTTAGTTAAGAAACAGCATATGTCCGCAGTTATTCAGTCAAAACATGCAGTTCTTGTCCCAAATAGCTGTGTCATCTGAGCTGAGCAGAAGCTTTTTGGGAGCACCTGACAACAGTTTGCCTGGCCGCTCTCCCGAAGAATTTATTATTTTCTAAGAGACTTCCGCAATTTATCGCAGTTCTTTCGCATTTGCAAAAATTCCGAGCATCTAATTATAGCTGAACTCTAATGAACATACAGTATTTTAAATAAGCTTTCCTGCTCGCAATGTTAACTTTTTCCATTTCATCCTTTCAAAATTATTTAAAAAAATTTTTTTGCAGTGAATTGAGAATACTGTTGTGGTTGCGTTGTTGTAGCCGCCAATATCGTAGTTGCGGAGTTCGACTGTACGTATATCAAAATCCAAAATCGTAATCAATATATAAAATCAGAAAACAAGCTGTATGCGAAACTACACACGGTTGAAAGCACAATGTTAACTATGGAAATGTAGCCAACGGTCACCTGGGTTGAAAAGGGTTGGTGGAAATAAAGGGCGTAATTCTATTTTTAGAACAACGTGCCCTTGGGTTCGGGGAAGGAAGCGAGTTGTTCAGACAGAGGCATGACTCACGTGACAGTGCCAGGGGTTTAAGCACGGGGGAGGGGTGGAAGTAAACTGTAAATCCGGCTGTCAAGACTACAAATACCTACTCCACAAGGTCACATACATCGCCACAAGCCTGCTTCACATGGTCACGAATCTCGCTGCAAGCCTGCTTCACACAATTCACGATATGTTTCTACTAATATAACACACATTTTTCACGGAATATTTTTGCGATTTTTTGACGGTTCCTTAAAAAACTTTGCTATAACTATGTTTTCGCTATTTCCATGTTCACTATGACGGGATTCTACTGTATGATATGTAGTAATGTCAGTAAAAAAATTTAATACAATATAATAGAGTTCACAAATTTTTGCCTATCTCGCTTGGAAATATACACTAAAAATTCTGTTTCTTGTACAGTAGTTCAAAATTATTCATAATAAAATTAGAAATATACTACATTGGAAAATTAATAGCTTCAACTGTGAGCATTAACTTTATATTGTAAATATTTGTAGAAAGAAAATTTTATTTAAACCTGGTTAGCATTGGAAAATTACTCCAAACAATAATAAGCAACAACTAACCTTTGCTCCTCGCTTGTGACGTATAAGTCCTCTGGCCTGTGATACATGTTATGATTGTCATATGCTTTCTTATTGTAGAAGAATGCATCACATGTCGTACACTTAATCATGTTCCTACAATACAACATTAAATACAATTTACGAATTAGTAAAACACGTAGGTCAAATAGTAAATGTTTAAGAATGCAAACAAAACATGCAAGCACACATTTAATTTTACATGCTTGACATAATAGTAAAGTTATAAGGTTTTGGTACAAATATGATAAAGTAATTAAGCTGGCCATATAAAACCTGAGACCCCATTCTGGAAAATTTCAAACAGCATGCTGAACAGCAATCATAAAGTGAACGTATGGTGAAAATAGTATTTTATATTACTGTATGTACACCAAAGTAACACCAATATAATCTAACAAGCTAACATTGACAATAGAATACTTGGCTGAAACTGTAAATAGCTAAGAAGTTAAACAAAAACTTAATCAAATTTTAATTGCGTCCAATTCCATTTCTCTAAGATTCTCTTTTAGGCCCAAAATGCTAAGAACCCACTGCAACCTATAAAGCTGTACTAACACAATCTCAATTTCTGCAAGCCCCAACTGTCTTTTATACCCATGGGTGTGGAAGTCACACTAGTTTATGTGGCAAAAGTGAAGTACTTATACACAATACTTAAAAGACTCTACTGAAAATAGGATAGTCAAGATAGCAGATACAATATCAACCTCAAATGTATTGTGGTCTAAATCACTTGATAATGTATGTCGCTAGAACATTACAATTAATAAAAATAAAATGCAATGAAATCTTAACCTAGGGCCTATGGGGAAGGAATCGGCTATGGCCTATAGTCAGGCACAATCCTAACATGTACCTAGAGTGAGTTCAGAAAACCATGGAAACAGAACTCAGAACGGCCAGACTGAGAACTGAAGTCTTTAAGGTTGTGTACCTTACTCGATACAATACTAAAAGTAAATACTGAACTTACAATGGAATAGAATCCCTCTCCACCTGGGTGTGCTGACGTTCAAGGTGCTTCTGCAGGTTGAACTTGACTATATACTCACAGCCACATATGTGACAATAATACACAGACTGTGCATCCCCTGCATTGTTCACCTTGATCTTCTTGCTCGGAGGAGGAGTTGCCACAGGCTGGTACAATGCTGTTATCCTGCGCATTTACCACATACCACCTCTGTAACATTGTGACTGAAGGTAACAACTATTTCAAGTGGCAAGAAAATCCTAACAAAAATTAATGTATTTTAGTCTTAAGACGAGGATTAACCTAAAGTAATTTTCCGCAGTTGAGGAGGGGACTGGGGATAAATGGAGGGAAGATCAGCATTGTTTTATACAACACTGATCGGCAATAGACCCAATATTTCCAGTGCGGGTGCTGATCGAGAAGAGATGGGAGTACGGTAAGGAAGTGGTAATGGCTTTTATGGATTTTGAGAAAATATGCAATAATATGAGACATTATCAAGTATGGGCAGTACTGAGAGAAAAAGTAGTTGAGTTAAAAGTACGTACTTAGAAAACAAGAGTTGTATAAGGAATGAGAGGGGGCTTACTGAGTGGTTCTATATTATTAATGAAGTAAAGCAAGGAAGTCCTTTATCATCACTGCAGTTTATAATCGTATGTGTGGAAATAATCATGGATAAAAAAAAGGAAAAAATAGGGACACAGAATGTTAAGGTTATAGTGTATACAGGTAACTTAAGTGTCGGGGGTGAAAATAGACTAAGTACAGATTCAGCTTGATGTTTGGGCAGATGAAGTGAAAAAATGTCGGAACGAAAAAATATTTGACATCAGGGAATCCCATACATTATAGAAGAATCACAAATGAGATGGTATGGGTATGTCAACAGAACAAGTAGTGAGAGGATACTGAGGAAAATGCTGAAAATGAGGTACAATGGAAAATAACATAAGTGAAGACTGAAGATATGGGAGAAACAGATGAAGGAAGGAGTGAAAATAAGAACAGCTGACACTAGGAAGGAGTCAAAGTGGAAGAGTGGTTACAGGCTAGTAACAGCACTGGATATCAATGTCAAAACAAGCACATTAAACCACATGACGAACCTATCGTGAACTGCTAAACAACTTTTTTCATAGATACCACAAGACAGATAGAAACATTCTTTAAAAGCTGAAAATAATTTTTGTCTGCAGAAATGTTAATTAAATGTCTGTAAAAAAAATTTCAAAGTGCTGAAATTGTAAAGACCTTTTGTTTCCATACATTTTACTGGCTAATTGTAAACGATGGCCAGTATATTGCACATGTCTGTACAATTGACCTGTTACAGACACAAGTATGTATGTATCTATGCATACAGTTGTGTGGAAAGAGCAATTTAAGTGTTCAAAAAAAAATTTTTTTTATACCACACCTATATAGTATTGACTATTTGTACTTTGAAAATCATGCAGTGCTATTTTGAACGACATGTGATTACTAACATAAGTTTTGAACATTTATGTTTTAAGATAGTGTTCATTAACATGTTAAAGATATTACAGTGAGGTACTGTATTTCAGTACAATACAATATTATACAATAAAATGCCTCCAGTTTTGTGAGAAGTGAAGTGAAAGAAACTGCAATCATATGCACAACAAATAATTTACAATGTTCTGCAGATTACGGAAAACAAAGTGAGAATAAGAGCAACTAGAGATTACCACAAAAACATTAATTAATTAATTGCGAAAAATTTATTAACAAGCAATTAATACCAAATATTATATATCCAACAGTATTGTGGAAATAGATAATACCCTCTATCAAAATGTAAAAGTTTTAGCATTGCAGGATAAGGGTTTTTATTTGGTGAATTAATATTTTATGGGATCGTAATTTTCTAATATGTTTAAAATTGTAATTTTAATTTAGTGGATTCGGTTCCAGAAGAGGAGAGTAGAGACACAGTTATTTACTCCTGAATGTTCTAGATAGGGCATAATGTTTGTCATTATGGCCAGCAGGCCGAGCATGGTTCGTGTTTTCTCCCTGTCGTCAGAACAACGCGTCAGTAGAAAGACGTTTTGTCAAAAAAGCGAGCACGGTTCTGTTTGTTGCACGTCAAAGCATTTCAGATGAACGACGGGACTGTCAATACACTGACACGGTATTTTGGCGTGTCAAGAGGCAGACAACGTACTTACATAAAATTAATATCGATAGAAACAAACAATGCCATATTCAAAATTTCAAGTGACAAAATATATTTTTAACTAACATAAAGCCTGCACACGGTGTAACAATACGTGCAAAGACAAACTTAAAGCTCAATTACTGTATACGTACTTGACCATACAGCCATAACCTACATCTTGCCAATACTGATCGCCAATACCGAAATAAGCAATACAATTTGTATTGAATATTTTTGATGACAAAAACAAATTGTTTTAACTGATGTATATATAGGTAATTATTGGTGCTGTATTAGTGTACGTGTGTGTTTAGTCTGTAATTTCAACGTGTTAGTATAACCAAACCAAATGAAAGTGATGCGCGGTAGAAAAAAAATCCGGTATTTTAATATCCATGGCTTGAATCATGACATAAGACAAAATCATTCTCTGCTGCAAATATCCTGAGAAACCAGTGTTCATACGTAACATAGTAACTTTTAAAAATATTGCTACCGTTTGTATTGGCAAATAACCTACAATGTTGTACATTACAGATAACAACGGAGGCAATTAAAATATTTGTAATTTTGAGCAGTACGTTTCTTATGTTCATGCATTGTCTTTTTCGGAGATAGGGAAACCAATTTTAATTTTCTATCGTGTATAGGGTAAAGGAGACCACAAAACATATATTTTCCTCAAATCTAAGGCAATTTTTTTTATTAACTGGAGAATTGTCTTCTGTTATTTATTGTATATGCTCTGACAGAAAATAATTTTGTTGTTATAAATCATACGTAGACTTTAAAGTTATAAGATACATACTGAAATGTTAAAAATTATGTTAAGCTTTATTTACAATTTTTTATTTTACATGGTTCATATAAACAGCCAAATGAGAATACAAAAAAAGATGGTCAAGTATTGACATTTTTATTTCAGCAGCAACACTACTATTATAGTGACATATACACTGACTCGTGAAATTAATATTAACAGAAAACCCCACACGACTGCCACAGAATATCGCCACTTGACCACAGTTTCTTCCAGTTCTGTTCACACGTGTAATAAATTAAAGAGTCACTTGTGAATAAAAATACAGGTTAAGTGTGTCACTTATAAATAAAAATACAGGTTAAGTGCAAATAATGTCATTCTCGTTAGAGCTTTTTAATATTTTTGTTCACGGAGATTTTCTATTGGCTAAAATTTGTAAGCAGATTCTCTAACACACAAAAATAACACGTCACTACTGCAAATTTCGTACCAACCTCTGCATATATTCCTCTTTGGAACCGTCGTTAATTTGACGCAATAATTCTGACAGAAGCATTATGACACGACGATCCATGCTCACATTTTCGCGCAGCCGTCATGACACTAGCGTCATTCTAGTGACACGTCGGAGTTACGACGGTTTCAAATAAAAGAACCATGCTCGAATACCAGGTGGTCTTGGTAGGGGGCAGTAGCTTTGTTTTTTTTTTGTGTTCTAGTTTTTACCGCGGGAGTTTTGGCACTGTTTGTTGTTTTAACGCTTAGTTTCTGATTGTGCCCTAGAGGGTTCTAGATAATGGAACGAATGACAAAGGTCACGACACCGAGAACCAGCCAATGAGAGCACAGCGTGTGGCGCCCCTTCGCCCTTCATTCTGGAATGTTTTGCCTCAGCCATGCTTTAGAATAAGTCGTGACGCGATCCAGAACGGACGTGCGCGGGGTTGCGGCCCAAAGAATCTTATGAAGTGAAGTTTGGGAGTTGAAATTTAACATGCACTGGTAGCACCGCGGTCTCCACTCTTTAACCTTTCTTTCAGACAAGTCCGAACTCTATGAAATTCGTTTCCACCCGTGTATGTAGACCGCTAGGTGCAGAGAGCCAGGATGGCTACTCATTCTTCTTCGCCGCATGTGTATATTCACTGTGGGGCAATTTATTATCTAATTTAACTGTCAGATTTAGTCTCGCTGCGTTTCTACTTGTAGTTTTCTGTGAACCGGATCCACCGTGTTAAGACAAACAGTGTATTTTGTACCAATGTAAATTAAAAAATCTAATAAACAAACAATCTCGGATCATAGTGAAGTATATCATTTTGTGACTTTTCTAAATTTGCCAGTTTCTATGAAAGTTCTAAATTTGATCTAAAATGCAACGTAACCTACAAATTTACTGCCAGTAAATCCCAGAGTACTTGACTACAGAGGAAGAGAAATGTTCCAGTTTCTATCCCTGCCTTTTTTGCTGAGTTATCGTCAAGCTATGGCACTGGTCTGGGATTGGTGTGCTACAATTTGTCGACCGAAGTGGGGCTAGGGTACTTGTACGAGTCGGTAACGTTACAATTTGGCAGCCTAACATGTCGCTGATACCTGAACAACAAAGGTTTTCCACTTCCTGAGGGAGTTTGGTCAGCCTGCGGGAGACAGCTATCGGTACAGGGAAAACAACGGCCTGTGAGAAGTGGATCTGAAGCTGAGAACATCGAGGGAGCAACACACCGGGAAACCTCAAGTTTAAATAATCATTTGTCAAGGTTGTGTCCGACTTTTAATATATTTTGAAGAGATTACAAAGTAACTGGTTAAATTCACAGTGAAAATTAAGTTTGTGGGAAAACTAAATTTAAAACCTTTGTGTAATTCGTGACGCTAACAATATAATTATATTTGACATATAATGATGCAAAGCTAAAAGTGGAGTAAAATTTAATTTTTGGTGCGAATTGTGTTAATAGTTTTGATATGTTGTTGGAAATGTTATGTTACTTTAGATTTTATTGTACAGAGGGTGAAGAATTTATATTTTTTATTTTGCTAATTGTTAACACTGATATTTGAAAATTCTGTAGTCAAGATCTCTGATGGGGAAACAAGTTTTAGGGGTTTTTCTGCAGAGGATGTAAAGGGTAGGAATGATGAGAATACTGAATCAGGAAGTCACGTTCATAGGTCAAATGAGGGAAACAAAAATGAACTTACAGTAATATTGGAATTAATTAAGGATCAGTTTTCAGATTTTCAAGCAGAACAGGATAAAAAATTCGCTGAATTTAGAGAAGAGATGAGAGAAAGGTGTAATATTATCTGCAATGGTTTAAAGCAACGAGTGGTATGCTGTGAGGGTGAGGTACAGAAGGTAGCAAGCAAAGTACAGGCAAATGAAAATGTAATTAAAGATTGTGAGATTAGGACAAAACAAATTGAAACACATGAAAACAGGGTAAATGGTGCGGAACAGGCACCACAGATGTTGCAAACACAGGTAAATAAGATACAAACCAATCAGGTCAAAAACAAAGGACATAAATGTAGGAATTATGTAAGCAGGAGGGAGAAGAAAATGATATAGGTTTTGGAATGTTTGTATAATGAGAATGTTCCATGTTACTATGATTTAAGGAATAGTGGGGGTCAGAAATGTACTGAGGTACAGTTGAGGGAAAATGTAACCAGAAAAGTGAAAACAGTCTTGTCTCGAGACCCAGGCAAGGATTTACTTGTAGGGGCAACTGTGCAAAAAGGGAAATGGGACCAAGGGTCATTTACGGAAAAGGAAAATGTACAAAGAGGAACTAAAAGCTTGGTTGGGGTGATTAGAAAGGTACTAAGGTTAGGGAAGGTGTGCAGGAAGAGATGGAAAGTGAGTGGTGTGAAGAAGGTGGTTAGGGTTGTGCTGCAAAACCAGGAAGAAATTATTAGTACATACATTTTGACTCTGTAATTGATTGAACACAAGTGAATGCAAGCCTAGGAGGCTGTATTATAAAAGGACAATAATGTGTATATTAAGATAAACAAGTAAGTTAAGATTTTTTTTTATTGTTTTTATAGACTAAGTGTCATATGTTCAGGGGAACATATTTATTTGTAAAAAATAATTTTTTCTATTTGGTGCAACAGATGATACAGTACAACCCTGTTATAACATTTTTCAAGGGACCGGTGGAAAAAAGTGTTATATGCAGGAAAATGTTATGAGGAGGAATTACTATTTTTACACCAATAAATGCAAGTTACACAAAAGTAACTTAAAATGTCATAGTTTATCTACAGTAAATAGGCTTACAATGAGATTAAATGAGGCTGTAGTTACTGTGCCATCAGCAATATGATTAATACATAAATTGTGTGTATAATAGAGGCTTTCCCACTTGTTTTACATAGGTTCATGATCATCATATTCAGGATCACAGTCTTGAATATTACTGTAATGTGCACTTACGACACTTTCCTAGACATTAATTTGTTTTTTTTTTTACAGTTGTTTTTAGTCTCTAGCTTAGTTATTTTTATCTAAAATAATACAGCTAAGAAAAATTTTACCTGATTTGTGATTACTGTCTGAGAAAAAAGTGATGTTATATGCAGGAAATGAAAATACCAGTACTGTTATAAGCAGGAAAAGATAGCATTATGCTTTATGGAAAAATGGTGATAACAAAGAAAAGTGATGTTATATGCATGAATGTTATAACAGGGTTCTACTGTAATTGGTACCGGTAATGAAAATGTTCAAGGTATGACAGTAAGGTTTATGTGAATTAAAAATAATAAGTAAGAATACCACCATGTTGGGAATTATAACAATATGATAATATTTAAAATATAATATTAAAGTTAAAATTTATGTTTTGGAATAGGCCAGGGCGAGACAAATTTTGGCAAATGTGATTTTTACACTTATATAACTGATGGTTTGATAAGTTGATACTACTTGATTTATTGTATTGAAGTTTTCATGTATGATGGTATTGTCATGTTCCAATGATAAAGCTAATTGTGACTGGCTGTGGGAATCGTTAGTGCATACATGCCACAATTGCACAATATTTGTACAGTCTTTCATGCTACATTTTGTTTTCTTTACAACACTTAAACATGGTAATTTTAATATTTCAAATAATTTTTCTTTCTTAATTTTATTGATGTGTTAAGTATGTTTTGCTAATGATGTTTGTTTACACTCATGGATGATGGTTGCCAGGCAGGACTACACCTAAGTATTCTTTGTTTTCTCACATTTACAGATATAAATACTCTTTGATCACTGAGCACTAAGGTTATTAGTTGTTACTGGGAGCGTTTATGGGAATGTAGATATTGTTTAATTAAGTAAATATGAGTAAATTGTTTTGAAAGTAGCTGGTTTGGGTTGAATCTGGTTTTTGTAGCCATTTGTTGGCAAATAAGTAATATTTGTTCTATGAGCTAGGAAGAGCAAGTGTCCCGCAATTGACCAATAGACACACATAGAACCATTTTTCAGCACCTGAGGGTGGCTTTTTTGATACAAGGTAATGTTGGAAGAGGCCCAACCTAGACTATTTTTATTGTTTAACTTGTGATTGAGGATGGTAAATGAAGTTTATTTAAAGCACAATAAGTGATGTAAATGGTTTGAAGTGATGGGATTGTTTTTCTTTGTGAAGTTTTGTAATATAGCAGTTTTAGTGTATTTTATTTTATTAATGTTGCATTAGTGATCAGTGTTGCGGATAGGACCACTTGGAGTAATTGTTTGGCATTGTGGTTATGTGTGTTCTACTGAGACCTACCAGCCCAGTCACACATTATTTGATAAATAGTTATCACTTTCATTTTGGTTTTGATAGTAGGAAAGTGTACCAAATCTATAATTCTAAGAATGAAAATCAGATTTTGTTGCAGAAAAGGAAGTAATACACATTAATATTTTGTAATATAAAAAAAAAAAATTTTGATGTTGATATGTTGCAATTATATTGAGGAGGGAATTGGCATGTTACTCTTTTAAAATCCTGGAAAAAAGTGTAATGAAAGATCTGTTGATTTTGGTTCCTTTGGATGCCAGGTGGTGATGTAATTGATGAGGTATATTATTAAATGTGCTTCATGTATAATTCTGTTTTAATTTAGAGGAAGTACAATAATTCTTAATGTAGCCATAAGAACTAGGTTTCAGGCAAGACATGATATAAATATTATGGGGTAAGTCTAATGTTGGTAACAACTTGTGTAAACAATACAAAGAAATTTGATGAGCTGAGTGCAGCCTATATGCAAGTAATTGGTGTCCATTGCATTATTGAGATTTTTTTTGTGATTGATAATAATGTTGAGTGATGAATAATATGTGGCATAGTACATTTGTTTATTGTAACATGTATGTTTATTGCTTGCACGTTTTGTAAATGTAAAGATTATAATGTGAATAATTGGGAAAACAATTTTTTCGATAATTCGGAAGTGTATTTTGTCATTTTAAAGGTTAGTTCATTGAACATTTGGACTAATGTGTTGAAAATGGACTGATATGAGGGGAGGTGTTTGCTCATGATGAAATAATAAGTTGAAGTTGTTGGAACACAAAATTTTGAAGTTTGTTTTTAAACTGAGTTTGAGCTAAATGCAATATAAGAAATGATTTATTGTTACAATCATTGGACATTTGTAGTAATTGATGATCTGGATGTTATAATGAGGCTATTTTATAAATTATGGAAAGAAAATGATTTAAGGTCAATTTGTTTAAAGTATTGAGAATTTGTGTAAGGTTTAGTTTAATAACCCTAATGTAGCCACTTGTTAAGTAATGAGTATGGGTTTATGGTTCTAGTTAACCAGATGTGTAGGGATGTTATTTACAGTGTCACTGAAAATTGTTGTAATGACCTTGTTTAGGGATGTATTTTGTTGAATGAGAAAATTCTATGTAAATGCTAGATGACGATATTGTTGAATGATGAACAAAGAGTAGTGTGTTCTGAGGATCTATTTAATGGATGGTTACAGACTTGGCTTAGGAACCTTTCAGACAAAATTTTGGCAATTTGTACTGAAAGGTGGGGGGGGGGGGGTAATGTAGCATTGCAGGATAAGGGTTTTTATTTGGTGAATTAATGTCTTATGGGGTCGTAATTTTCTAATATTTTTAAAATTGTAATTTTAATTTAGTGGATTCGGTTCCAGAAGGCGAGAGTAGAGACGCAGTTATTTACTCCTAAATATTCTAGATAGGGCATAATGTTTGTCATTATGGCCAGGTGGTCTTGGTAGAGGGCAGTAGCTTTGTTTTCTTTTTGTGTTATAGTTTTTTCCGCAGGAGTTTTGGCGCTGTTTATTGTTTTAATGCGTAGTTTCTGATTGTGCCCTAGAAGGTTCTAGATAATCAAACGGATGACGAAGGTCACGCCACTGAGAACCAGCCAATGAGAGCACAGCGTGTGGCGCCCCTTCGCCCTTCATTCTGGAATGTTTTGCCTCCGCCATGTTTTGGAATAAGTTGTGACACGATCCAGAACGGACATGCGCTGGGCTGCGGCCCAAAGAATCTTATGAAGTAAAGTTTGGGAGTCAAAATTTAACACGCACAGGTAGCACCGCGGTCTCCACTCTTTAACCTTTCTTTCGGACAAGTTTGAACTCTACAAAATTTGTTTCCGCCTATGCATGTAGACCGCTAGGTGCAGAGAGCCCGGATGGCTACTTATTCTTCTTCGCCGCATGTGTATATTCACTGTGGGGCAATTTATTATCTAATTTAACTGTCAGATTTAGTCTCGCTGCGTTTCTACTTGTAGTTTTCTGTGAACCGGATCCACCGTGTTAAGACAAACAGTGTATTTTGTGCTGCTGTAAATTGAAAAATCTAATAAACAAACCGTCTCGGATCATAGTGAAGTATATTATTTCGTGACTTTTCTAAATTTGCCAGTTTCTATGAAAGTTCTAAATTTGGTCTACAATGCGACGTAACCTACAAATTTACTGCCAGTAAATTCCAGAGTACTTGACTACAGATGAAGAGAAATGTTCCACTTTTTATCCCTGCCTTTTGGCTGGATTATCGTCGAGCTAGGGCACTGGTCTACGACTGGAGTGCTCCAATTTGTCGGCCCAAGTGGGGCTCGGGTACTTGTACGAGACGGTAACGTTACAAAGTAAATAAAACACTTTACAATTCAACTAAGATAAATATTCCCTTCACTAGCGACACATTAAAGCCTACCTTGTACGACCTGATAAAGTAACACAAACCACGACAAGTGCGGACTCTGTAAGACTGATTACAGGGAAGCCATGACCACACAGTACTTCAATTGTCACCCTACCATCCAGTTTTGACTCCCATAGAAAGCATGTGGCCTAAATTTGAAGCAGAGGTTGCTTCAAGAAATGTAACATGCAATTTAATGGACGTGAAGAAACTTTGCGAGGACATATTCGACCGAACAAACTGCAATGGTAGTGACAACAACTACACGGATGCTTCAGACTCATCGGCTGGAGGAATCAGTGGCACTGAAGATCTGCAGTAGTACCGCACATGTCAGTACTAAGAAGTCAATGTTTTCTACTATCAACTAGCAGTGACCTCAACAAACAACGCAAACAGATTGACAAAGCTTTCACAGACAGAGGCTACCCTGAACCCCTGGTCCAAAAACAAATCCCACGAGCCACCTCCAATACCAGCAACACTACCAAAGCTAAAAATACAGAAATCCCCCTGGTGGTACCATGTCACGAAGGCCTAGGCAAACTCCGACTTATTCTTAACTCGGGGGGCTACAAAATCTTGTCCTCCTAACCCAAAACCTCCTTTTCAAACCACCTAGGTTGGTTTTCAGTATGCCCCAAACTCCCACCTTCTACAGTTACCGACACTACAACTAATCTCAAAGGTTTCCATTCCTGCAATAGCACATGTTGTGGCTCCTATGCCATCCAACAGCCCTCTACATCATTCAACAGCAGGCTAACTAATCACACTTACCCCATCCAAGGCAGTTACGGTTGTGCTATCAAGAACTTGGTCTACCAGCTACAGTGCAAACACTGTGACTCTGAATATATTGGCCTCACCACCAACATTCCCAGGCAGAAAAATGAATGGCCACAGAGCTGACACCAGACTAGCCATAGCAAGTAAAGATATCAACCCACAGGAAAACCCAGTTGCTGCCCATGCAGCCTACCATAACAAAGACCTTGACTCATGTTACAGCACTAGAGTGGGTAACACTCTGCCACCTACAAGCAAGCAACAGTTCTGAACTCAGACGATGGGAACTAGCTCATCAGTACATTACTAAATCAAGGCAACCACCAGGTCTCAATTAAAGGTAACATCCCTAGACAGTCATCATCCCAAAACCATTTCATCGCATCCGCTCAATCATTATACATCCTCTTCTACATGACAAATTTTAATCTCCCGCCTCATATTAGTTCAACCAATGGCTGCTAGGTGTATCAGCATCGGTACATCGGCAGCTATACCACAGTCAGCCATGTTTCTTCGCCCGAGGAAGCAGCCCTAAGCAACAAAATGTGATACGCGCTTCCACGATTATGCATCGTCCTCCGATTTCATGTGTATCTGTCCAGTACCAACATGTAAATACTTGTGCTTGTCTTTTGTATCTACTGACAGCTTAGCGGCCTCTTCCTATAATTTATCTTTTCTACTTTTCTCTCTGCTGTGAAAGCCTCCTTTCCTACTGTCTCTCTCTTCCTCTTACCATCCCTCCTTGTGTATGCTGCTTGATCCACCGTATGTGTATGTAGCTCAAGTTTCTGACTTATTCTGTGCCTAGTGTACATAGCTTAATTTCAAGTCACGTAGGCTACTCTGATAAAGAGTGCCTACAACATTTTCCTACTTGTCAGTTCTTACTCACTTTCTTAATAGCACTCAGCTGTTAGGGAGAAAACATTACACCTTATTGCATGCAACTTAATACATACTTAACCTGCACCTTCATGCAGCTACCACCCCTTTTTCATGCACTATCTGCAGGTTAGTATACAAGTAGCCAAAGATGAATGAGGACATTTAACTAAATTAAGATGGATGCTGGTGATTAATATAGCATAGTTACTGGGAAAGTATTATAAAGTATTAATGTTTTACATACAAGCCCACCTTTAAAATTCCTTCATAGGTTTAAGTCAATGACTTCATTTTGTAACCTACTGTCTTTAGAAAAAGAACATCTCTATCCATAATATACTGGAAACATGTATCTAACATCGTCCATCACATAAATAACAAAATTATCTTAATTTCAATTACCACAAAGGGTTAATTAACCAGTGCTGATAGTCTAAGGTCAGTAATACACTGTGTCATACCTCTTGTGAGTAGACTTAAAATGGTAGTTGAGAGCCATCCTGTTGAAGAACACAACCCCACAGTCAGGGCATGTGCAGGTGATGCCAGAGTTGTTGGTCTCGTCCTTGTGAGTTGCCACATGCCGATCGTAGTTGTCCTTGAGTGGAAACTGCATGCCGCAGTGGGGGCAGAAGTACTTGGCCATTTCGCCGGGATGCTTGCGGAACTTGTGCTGGATGGCGGCCGTCACCGTCCTAAACTCCTGATGGCATATATCACATATCACATCTGCAGGTTTACCAGATACTGAGGCCAGCGCTTTGCTACGTGTTGTTGACACTTGCTGCATGTAGTCTTTGTCAGACACAGGTCTTCCTTTTGTGTCAATCTCTTTGTTTGCATGCTTCCTGTAACAAAATACATTGTCTGTAGCAAAATATATTTCATAGATTCAATCTGTATGTGACAAATACCCAGTTTCCACCAACACAATGGGTTTTTTTCATAAAATGGACAACTCTGTAAGCATATGCAAACTGCTATGCTTGCAACTAAACTAAATTTTTTTTGTTTATTTAAATTAGTATAGTTGCTCAAAAATTGTTAATGTTAAAATCAAGTTTTATCTTTGGAATTTGAGATAATGAACTTTGACTTCAGTAACACCAAAGGCTCACAATTCGTCAACACTTTCTGATTGAAAAAACACGTAATCCATTGAAATTTCTGTGGATTCAGGAGACACTTGTGCAGTTAAAACCAAACACTGCAACTGATCAACGCAGACTCAGTTTTATGAAAGTATCACGCAGCCAAACAACCATTCACTCACGCCTTCATGCTCCCACAGATAAATATAACATTTAATACAGTTATTTATAGCATTCACGACAAAGCCCAACACTAAGCAAACAGTTGTGTTGCATTTACAAAGGTAATATCAGCACAGCTGTATATACTCAGCCAGCCATTCATCCAAGGGCCACTCACGTCAAACAAACTTGTCCTGGAATTCTGTGAAATTTGATAGTGAGTGTGTACATCAAAATACAGTGAACCCTCGATAACTCGGACCTCGATGTCCCGGACTTCGGATAACTCGAACAGAATTTCAAAAAACAAAATTAATTTTAATTAAATTATTTTTGGTCAAAAATCGTAAGAAAATTGTGTCTGCCTCATTTAAATCCATCACGTTTTATTTTAAAACAGTATTAAGCTTTAAAAGCAGTTGCTAATTGCTACGTAGCCTTTAATAATCCCACCATAAAATATGTGGCAAGTTCCGTGTGGTTAAACGTTGCTAGCGAGGCGCGCGAATAGAGATGCAACTCAGCAAGCGCGTGAGTGGAGATGCAACTCAGCAGGCAGACCTCCCTTCTTTATCTTTCCTCCCTCTTCTCCGCGCGAACCACACACGCACGTGAGTCGTAAATAAACACTACAGTATGATGCTGATGAATTGGACGGTAACTACAAGTCACAATAGCACCTGAATGGAAATTTATTTTGTTCTGGTATGTGCGATAAATTCAAGATTGCAAAACGGTTTGTTCCGAACATAATAAAAAAATTGAAAGCCATTGGTTTGCATTGCAATTTAGGCAAGGTGGTGAGAGGGTTTTATGGCCATTTAATGACGTCTTACAAGCCGATGAGGGTGAAATGAGGTGAAAGAACAACACAACATCCATGCCCGAGCAAGGATTCGAACCCAGGGCCTCTCGCACCATTAACTGGCGCCTAACCCACTACGCTAGAGGCCGGCGCGATATATCGAAAAAATAAAACATGGCTTAATAAATTATAAAAAAGGGGAGGGGGCAGAAAGAGGCTTTTGCCCCGGGTCGCACATTCTAGAGGGTCTCGCTTTTGAAAAAGTTAAATGGTTAAAATGAATGGGCTTTTATTGAGTACTCTTTAATGTTGATGGTATCTGCGAAATTTATTTTAAAGTGTAAAGTGTGTGTAAAGACGTCACTGATCTATGACGACGCAGCCAAGGTAAGATAGTATGGAGGGAGGCCTACAAGCGCACATTATCACTTCAACCAGGGCCGTGACTTCAAGTAAACAAAAAAAAGGAGGAAAGGTAGACTGAGATTTACGCTGCTCCTGGCCTCGTATTCTAACAAAGAAGCCCTGGAAAATAACAATTTCTCGTAGGAAACTAGCAGCTGGCTGCAGACACTGTCACATGCTGATGTAGAGCAATTTTTCATGTAAACATCTCGTGAGTTGCGTGTGGTCACATGCGGTGTTTTTATTACTGTTGAGACTGTACCGGCTGACCTTCACTACTTCCGCTCGTGCTCTACCACCCTAGCTTATCTCACACACACACACGCACAGACTGTCGTCAGCCAGACGAGAGAAGGGGGTGAGAACTTTTATGTGGTCGAAGGGTGCCTTGCTGCCAGCTTCTAGTACAGATAAAAAAGATCAGCCAGAAGAAGCATAAACAATAAATAAAAAAGAATCTTCCGGCCCAGGTTGTTCGACATTCTTTCTTTTATAGTTCTCCCGTTATAGCGATAATTTACCCACTACCCCCTCCTGTAAATTGATACGTACAAAGCAGTACATATTGCCGCTTCTTTTGCTTGTAGAAATGATGGCGTACTGGTTTTCTCACGTTTTTGTGATTAATGACTGACTACCCCTCCTCCCCGGACGCCCCTCGATAACACGGACAAATCGTAACTCGGACAGCTTCTCCCCCCTTTTAGTCCGAGTTATTGAGGGTTCACTGTATATATAATCAGACAGTGCACTTTCTGAACACACTGCAGACAGTAAAACTATCAAGCCATCTGCACAAATAGGACACAGAACCATCCACACCTCACACAAAGCTGTTTCCAGACCAGTTTAACCTAGAACTAAGGTCCTGTTTGTTACATGCTTTGATCCAGAAGTTGAAACCAATGATACTGAATCATACATCAGAACTGAAATAAAAATGAAACATAACTCTTACTCATCTTTCCACACAATAGTAACTGAAAGGACTTTGAAACAATGTCTATGTTTTGCTTTAGCCACTTGGTAATATCAATCAACCCAAATAAGAACCTCTACACATTGATCAGACACTAATCACTGCGAGACATGCCGAAGAAGAAAGCAGAAATACAGATGTTGACCATGCTCCAACACTCAACACCCATATGCAGGCCAATAAACTGACTGTTTTATACATTATCAGAATGTGGAGAGTGTCGTGTACCAAACGATTGAAGTGTCAGAAAATGTTCACCTCTTCATTACAGAGGAAAAGTCAGAATACAAGTACCTAAGTATATTGTTGCAGGGTGACTTAGGGTGAAGAAAGCAGGTAGTGAGTGGTATCTAAAAGGAAAATGGCAATAGGAATGCTTGAAAGGGTATTTATTGAAGGGAATACTAGTGCAAGTGTAGAAAAAAACATACATTACAATGTTACTGCCAATGTTTGAGTATTCAGCAGAAGAGTGAGGCTCGTATGCAGAATCGGGGGAGCGAGAGCTAGAGAAGGTACAATTGACGAGCAAGCACAGGCTGATGAGGATGACGGGAACTTGTAGGAATGGGGTGGGGCTTACTGAAAGACAGGAGAATAGTGGAAAGGCTGGTCAGGATGTACAAAGTAGTGAATGGAGAGGGAGGATACGGTAAGTTAGGCTGCCTGTTAACTAAGGTTGAGTATAGACGAAGAGGCAATAACAGTGACAAGATTCAGAGTGTGAGGAGCAGAAATGGGGCAGGCAGTCTATGCTTAGCGGAGATTGGTAAGGTGAAACTTAGCCCTACTTTCAGACATGGTGAAGGTGAAGAGATATTTCATAAATTTTTAAAAGGCATTCGACACGTATTCACATCATTACCATTTTCTCTCTCTTTTTTTTTTAACAGATGCACAGAGAACATAGTTCATGACACAGAGAAATCATAAGACAAGTTACTTCTCCCACAGATTATAATACCAACAAATTCCGATGCTTTAGTGCTGTATCCAACATCCTCCCACCTCATTTGCAGTTATGTACATAATGTTTTGCAAATTACCTTAAACAAAAAGTTACTGGCAGTGTATGATACACAAATATCTGTAATCCAGTCTCATTTGAGATCCTCATTAAGAAATAACAGATAAGTTATTATTACAGTACGCAGGGCTAACTTTGGACATCTTGGCTGGCTTTGGGCCACATTTACAATATTTTCATTTTCCATAGTTGTCACCAGAGAGAAAACATGAATTAAATGTTATGTGGATATTTATTGTTCAGAATTTATCAGAAGTAAATTTCTTTGTTACATTTTCTTTTTCCTGATTCTGAAGTCTGCGGAATACTTTTCAAAACTATTCATAATTATTAACTGATAGGAAACACCTTGTGCTTTATCCTTCAGTTCCTATTCATCACCACATTGTAGTACTACCTTCAATCCACAACTCTGTATCTCCAATGGATACATGTAATGAATGGGATGATGGCATACCCCTTAGAACTTCTCAACTGAATGGTGTTATGCAGAAGGCATCCAAGCCACAAATGTAAAGGACAAAAAATAAGCTCCAAAATTATTATACATTAAAACTACAGTAGTTAAGCAACCACAGTCAAACAGAGGTATGTAGGGTATTTGAAAATGAGAATATAATTTTAACAAAACAACATTTTAGTAAATTTTTTATGTTATACATGTGAGATGGCTCTGCATAAAATCATTCAACTGTAACACTCTCAAAGATGTTCTGCCAAAGGCCTGTCTAGTTCAAGATGAATAGCTCTATACTACACAGCCACATCTTCTGTCAATCACGTAGAAGTAAAGTTCCAGTCAAATCTATTTCAACTACCTTAAAAATAGAACATCACTAACCCTTACATTGGGTAGTGGTGGAGAATAACTATCAAAACTTTTAATGTTAATTCTACGACAACTTACATATTTCTGTACGGCTGTATGGACAACTTGCCGTCCTTTGACTATCCAAAATTTCTCATGAATAACAATATACTATGCGTTCCAACAAAATTGGGTTTACAATGTAAGTAAAAAATAACTCTTCTCCACAATAGGATGATAGGAAGGTAGAAAAATGGGTGTCCAAAACATAACTACATCTTCTTTTTGTTTGGCTATTTTTGTATTTAAATATAGTTGGATATGTGGTCTCAAAAAGGTTGAAACACAGAGAGATGATCAACAAGAAATGAAATGTAAACGACTTATCTTGCAATAGTCATGTAATAGTCTGTTCTGCTCCTTCTACACCTTCTAAAGTAGATATCCACTTTGTTTTCTATTTTTTATGGTCACAGTTCTTCACAAAACCCAAAATCCAACCAGTCATTCTGACAATACATGCAAATTTTGAGAACTAATGGTGATTATATACAGACCACCTAGTTTTAGTCATTTTGAGATTTTCGTAACTAATTTTGAATTAATTATAAAAAATTGTTTATGGTACAGAAATATGTGGTGGTATGTAGAGATTTTAATATTTACTTTAATAAAGATAGTGTAAACACTAAATGTTTTTATCAACTCAGAATAATATGGCATTCACAGAACTAATTTTACCCTCATCTAGATTCAGTAAAATGCCTGATAAATATATAGATAGTAATTATACTTATTAATTTTACGCCTACTTCTGACATCCTTTATGCAGATACAATTGAAACTGCAATTTCTGATTATTTAGCTCAGCAAACTTTGCAATAAGTATTTGCTACATTAAAGCAAGGCTAAAATATGGTTCTACTACTTTTTTTTTTATTACAGAGACTGTTCAACTCTGATACAGTAGTAAGTTTTATAATGAACTTGCATTTGAGTCTTGGGATGAAATTTGCTATACAGGGTGAGCCTGAGTTCGAACGACAAACTCTATGGGGCAATTACTTATGCAAAATAAGGTAGGGTTTACATTTTAAGAGTTTGGCCGAAAGAGCATATTAAGCAGCAAGAGAACACAATGTAAAATTCAACCCAGAAAAACTTCAATATCGTGTCCCACATTTGATGCAGAGAAGCCTATCACCATTCAGTGTGATGCTTCTCACGAGGGTCTGGGATGTTGTTTGCTTCAAAATGGACAGCCAGTGGCATTTGCATCTTGCAGCCTGACAGAAATCACAAAAAATGGGCAATTTTGAAAAATAATTACTAGCTGTAGTCTACGCCACTAATAAATTCCACTACTACATTAATGGTCGCACTGTGCAAATCTTGACTGATCACAAACCACTGGTGGCTGTAATGAGTAAACAAGTGTCGAAAGTCATGTCATCCCGCCTTCAACGCATGAAGATCAAGTTACTCAAATATGACCTGGACGTACACTATCTACCTGGCAAAATGATGCACATCTCTGATTTGCTATCCCGAGCCTACAGCAATGAAGAAGTAGAAGATGATCAAGAGCTCTGTTGTTGTGAATGAAGGTATTTGTGAGATGGATGGGTTGGCAGCAGTGTGTGATGATGGCGAGAGAAGGAGAGACTGATGAGATGATGTTGTAACTTGAGGATGAGAATAAACGAACAACAAAACATGGCGCAGTCGACAAGGATTAGTGGAACTAACGAGTCGAAATAATAATGTGGGTAAAGTTACGAGGCAGAGATATTGTGTTAGCGGCTAGTGTAAGACTTACATAAAATATCGGTCAGCGCGCCTATC